>APFE030389185.1:0-13070 GCA_000404065.3 Pinus taeda
TCCACTTCCATTCTCTGTAAGTATGCCTCCCAATCCTCTGTCTAAACATTTGGCCTCACACTCTCTTTGTCATCATCATCCTCCACTACCTCCAGCCTCTTAGATAGATCCAAGATGTTATCTGATAATGTCCTGATAACCTGTGACTGTTCCATAAGCTTTGTCTCCGCAACAGACAACCACTTACAGATCTCTTCATCTCGCTTCTCATTCTCCATATTCATTGATGTCAACTTACATTCAGGCTTAGTTACTCCCATGGTTGGAACACCAATAGGTACATCCTCTCGTCCGTCATAAATATACATTTTCTTCATATGGGGAAAAATAATAGCATCAAATTGCTTCACAAATTCTATGCCTAGTACAACCTCATATTCATCTATCCGCACCACAGCAAAATTGACTTTCCCTATCCATTCACCAAGTCTCACATCCACTCTTTCAGCCACACCAATCACAAAATCTGGAGGAGAATTCATTATCTTCATTTGTGACTGCACTGGTACAAACTTTAGCCCAATCCTTCTCGCAGTATCCTCCCTCATCAAGTTGTGAATTGCACCATTATCCACCATAGTAAGTACAACAACACTCCCAAACTTCATTTCGACATACTCCATTTTGTTTCCTTCCGAGTCTCTCCTTGAGATAGCTTCCATAGCTACCATAGCTCCTAGAATCTGCATAACCCCTACGGAGGTTTCTTCTTTCTTCTTCGCATTGGACTGTGCCAAGGCAACCACCTTTCATCTTGAAGGAAAATTATTCACCATGTGTGGTTCCTCACATATCCAACACTTCAATGGTTTCTTCATCTTCGCCTTGTCATGCGATCTCGAAGGCTCCTCTTTCGTAGTCTTTTCTTTCGGTTTGTCATTCCTTTTCTTCTTCTCATCATAAATCTCATCATAGTGTTATACCAAATGATCTACAACAACAAATGCCTCCTCAAGTGTCTTTATCTTTTGTCTCTTTACTTCATTCTGCACCCAAGGTTTCAGACCTATGATGAAGTTGAACACCTTGTCCCTTTCTGCCATGTCTGGAAGTTCCAAAACTGCACTTGAGAACTCTCGCTGATATGCCTGCAGAATTCCCATTTTCTTTATATATTTTATCTTCATCCTTGCATCCCATGTTTCGTCTTGTGGACCAAAGTGGGTTTGCAAAGCCTTCTTCATGTCATCCCACGAAGTTATGTCTTCAACATTGCCATTGGCAATCTAATCCATCCTTATTTGCCACCACATATTAGCATCTTTCGTCAAGAATTGAGTAGCTACCTTCACTTTGGTTTCCTCATCGGACAATCCCAAACACTCCAAGTATTGTTCCATATCCCATAGAAAGTTACCAAGATTTTTTGCACTCCTCATCCCATCATAAGAATCTGGCTCTTTGACTTTCACAAGAGCAACACCTCCACCTGAGTTGTGCCTAACAACCCTCTTTAAAACCGCGATCTCATTCACAGCATAGTCAAGAGCTTGCTGCAATTTCAAGATTTCAGCCAAACCTTGATCTCTTGCTTCACCAATCTTCTTGATTTCTTCTTTCATTTGTGCATAGTTCCATTCAGTATATTCGTATCGAACCTTGAGGTCCTCAAGTTCCTCTTTCACCTTCGCATAGCCTTCATGGACTTGCATGTTCTTGGCCTTCATCGAAGCCATATCGGAACCCAATTCATCCACATGATACAATACCCTATCAAGGAAAACATCTCTAGCATCTTGGCTAGATTCATCCGTCATAACCTGAGGTTCTTTTGCCATCTCTGCCATTCACTTCCTTTATGATCTAGTGTAGACCATAAACTACAAACCTAAATCACCTGTTAGATTCCTTCTTCATGTATTGGTCTCTGAATCAACTGTCACGTAGTGAAGTTGTGCTTCAACTTGTTCCTTGAATCAAGGCTCTGATACCACCTGTCACACCCCTACCTTGGCGGTACTCTTCCAATCGCACGATTAGGGGTGCGACACCACCAACCACTTTCTTTTTAACAATACTCATGATTGTGGACTATGCCTACTCCTATACTTATTTTATTATTCAACTGCTAAGTATAACTTTCATTAACATAGGGGAAACATTCACATTAACTGATAAACACATTATCATCATTTAACACAAGTGCACAGTGGATATAACTTGGGAGGGGAAACTCCCTACAAATATGAGTCTGCCAAAAATAATGATAATCTTTCACTTTTTACAAATTTACACTTAGTCTGCAAATTTTACACCAAGACCGCACCACCGTGCAGATTCGGTATTTTACTGGGCAAAGGCGCCCCTCGGGCTACCTCACCAATCCTTCATTTACTTAGAGTATGAATCATCGAATGAAGTCTTCTTTCACAAGTGCCCCAGCTCGCCATGTCACCTTTGCACGCGCCCACCGTTTGACCAACCGACTCATCGAACTCACCATTCAGCTCGCCCACCTACCATGTTGCTTACCTGACACCCCTAGCTCGTCGTCACACAGTTCACCCAACACAGGCACCCATTCAACCCAACTTGCCAACCGGCCAAGTCACAATGTGCGCGCCCTCCATCATTTCACTCTACCTGGGTGCGTCCACCTGACTCGCCCGGGGCACGTTCACCCGACTCGCCCTTCGTCACGAGTCACCGCACACCCACACAACTTCGTCGACCCACCGACGCCCTCACTTGAGCTCACCCTCCCGGTGCCCTCACCCAAGCTTACTCGTTTAGCACACCGACTCGCAACCTTACCTAGTGCGCCCATATGCGCCCACCCGACCTGTGACTGACCTGCACCTCACCTGCTCAGCTTGGCTCAACCTGCCACCTGAACCCATCATTGCCTATTCACTACGCCCTGCGGTCCACCCTACCTGCGGCCACCCACCGAACATCATTTCCTAGTTTTGTGACTAGGGTGCTTCGGCCCCTAGCTCTGCCTGCACGTTCGCCTAACGTTTCAGACCTCCTCCTTGGCTTGCCCTTTGACTTCTCACTTGAAGCTCTTCCCACTTGCCTTGGATTGGATTTGAATTCCTTTCCTCCAACTTGCCCATGCTACTTATACACAAACTCTGCCAATATGGGGGCATCGGACCATGGCCCAGCCGACCCATCCTTTGGATTTTTGGCTATTTTCCCATGTCAGCCATGGTGAGGGTGCCCACACCTGGGACCGCCCCACCATATAAGTCTGCCACCAAACTCCAACACTTAGTCATTTTTACCAACATGACTTTCATGTTTCCTTTGTTTTAGTAGGCTCATCGCACCGTGCGAGTGTGCCCAACTCGCCGGTCACCCCAACTCGTCGCCCTCTCACCCATCATGCGCCCATCGCCAAACGAACCCAGCTCAGGGGCCTTACACTCCCTCTTCCTCTCACTCTCCATTCTATTCCCCCCCTTCCTCCCACACCGCCCTCGCCCCCCCCTCTCTGTTGGTGTGCAAGGATAGACCCAGGTTCAGAGTGAATCAGCCAACAAAACCACTCAACCACCATCCCCTTCAACATCACTTGTGAGCAAGTGATGTCTCATCCGAGGAATCTATGTGAGATTGTAGGAAACTGGATAGTTTTGTAGTGATGAAGGAGGTGTAGATTCTACACTTTTCATTAGTATTTATTTATTTGAAACATAAAATTTAAATATACCCCTATTATGCACATAAAATCCATTGTATTTAATAGAACCAAAAAATAGAAAGCATACAATTTATCACATTATGTGTGGGCACACAAATTAATCCAAACAATATCTTTTATTATTACTATGAAGTCTGGATTACATTCCAACTGTCGCGGCTCAACAACCTAATAGATCAATTGTTACAGTGCAAAACCTCTTATATAACATCAAAGTACATCATCAAAACACACACACTAGTATCTAAGTCTCTCTTTTACTTCATAACTTTATCTATTTATAGATTTACATTTGTGTGCAAAGCCAAAAGAAACCTATTTTACTATTGGTGCTAACTATTATCATGGGCCAAAACCCATAACCTAAGCCTAACATCTTTCCCTATTTTCCACTTTCCGCATGGTAACCCTTAGCCGAATTTCCTACAATGTATCCTTCTATGTGGTGCTCTTCTGCATAGATCCCAAAAATGTTTCTCAAAAATTGCTCCAACTGGCCCCAAACACTCACATGTGGCTCGTCTTAAGCCACTTAGTACTTATGTTATTCTACCATGCTTATGTCTTCGTCACAATTAGTTTGTCTCCCTATCATTTCCTTAGTTTCATTTGTGTTAACCAAAATTTCATGCACTACTTCTACTTCCTCAAATTTTCTTCATTTGTGAACTTGGCCTCAAGGTTGCAAGTATAGGTTATTTCCTCTGTGGTCATCTTATAAAACCTTCTTGGGCCCAAACCACTGCACCTAAATTTTACACAAAGATTTGCATGCAACCTCTCAGTCGGTGTTGGTTGACTCCTTCTGAATGTTGTAATCAACGCAACTTTGACCATCTTCACATTACATGCCAGTATCTATACTCCTTTGCTGGTCAGGTGAAATTCCCCCCATGAAATATAAGAACTATTTTTATACTCGACTTCCTTAGTGGTACATATACTTTTGAAAACTCCCTATGCATTGCATCATTGAGACCTAGTGTCTTTACTAAACTTTCTACAAATTGTACAAATTTTACGAATACCCCTGATGTCTTAATTATGGCATCCTTCTTTGATGCTCCTCTCTTGGTGGCTATTGTTTGAGATTTCCCCCAATTTCTAACTGTCCAACTCATATTCTCTACCATTCTAACTTTCTTACATCGCTCTCTTCTCTCCATTTATCTTAGATGCAATGAACTTGTTCGAAAAATCGTGAAATTTTATAAGTTAGCATATTGTGTCATAATTTGAAATGTGTCAGACCCAATTCCATATGGTGTCCCCTTTAATTATCTCGGTGTGTACTACCTTAGTGTGCATAATTGGGAAAATGGATGTCCTATCAATAAACATTCATGTTAAATCTGCTTCTTTGAATAGATCATCATCATAATAATGAACTCATTTGTTCATTAATTAAGCTGGTTTTGGTCCTTTTTGTGGCCATGATGCCCCTTCCACATGGATAAATGTGATGTTTTCTTACATCGCTCTCTTCTCTCTATTTATCTTAGATGCAATGAATTTGTTAGAAAAATCGTAAAATTTTATAAGTTACTACCATATTGTGTCATAATTTGAAATGTGTCAAACCCAATTCCATATGGTGTCCCCTTTAATTATCCCGGTGTGTACTACCTTAGTGTGCATGCTTGGGAAAATGGATGTCCTATCAATAAACATTCACGTTAGATCTGCTTCTTTGAATAGATCATCATCATGATAATGAACTCATTTGTTCATTAATTAAGTGGGTTTTGGTCCTTTTTGTGGCCATGATGCCCCTTCCACATGGATAAATGTGATGTTTTCTAGTACTTCTTTCATTTTTTGCTTATTTTTTTTCCCTTTTGTTAGTTCTTTCTATCTTTCTATCAAAAATATGTGATATGCTCCCTCCTGTGTGTTTTGCACAATCTATTTCCTGTACTATCTAGACAAAACATCAAAATACTCTCTCATTTCTTTTTAGAACTATGTGGTCCTCCTCACTATGTGGTAAGTTGGTTGCTCTTGTATATTTTTAGCCAGCTTCATTGACAAATCCCTCTATAGGTTCCCCGTTGAGCTTCTCTATTGCACGCAAATTAGTTAGGTTTTCCAACGTAGAAATGCACAAACTGGGCACTATGAATTCCATAAGAATTACTACTTCTTGTCCATATACCAACTTGAAGGGTGTTTATCCTGCTAGTTTCTTGCATATGGTCTTGTGTGCTCATAGAATTTTTGGAACCTGAAGATCCTAATCATCTATGTTTACATTACAGACTTTTGTCAGAGTGTTTTCCAAAATTTTATTGAGATCCTTAATAGTGCTATTTGCTTGAGGATGATAGGGGGTGCTCTTGTAGTGATATATCTGAAATTCTGCTATGATAGCAACAATTTTATTATTAAAAAAGTGAGTACCTTGATCACTCATCAATATTTTAGGGCATCAAAGCCTCATTATCACATTTTCAAATAGAAACCATGTAGTTGTTTCTGCATTGCAGTCACAAATATGGTCTGCTTCAGCCCATCTGGCAAGGTACTCCATTATAATTATTATGTATCTTGCTCCTGATATTTTGGCATGTGAGTTGGGAGGTCCAATGAAATATATTTCTTTCTTTTCATATGCTTCTAGTGTTACATGTGGAAACAATGGAATCTCATTCCTCCTAGATGGATTCGCAACCCTCTAAAATTCGTTGTAGTTTTGGTAGAATCCATTACCATCCTCGTCAAGAGTGGACCACCATAGTCCTGTGCGGTAGCCTTCCTCGCATAGTGGCCTCTTAAAACTCCTTCATGTTCTTCTAATAGTATTAATGACCTGTCATGTTCCAACACACACTACTAGAGTATGCCATATGTGCCAAGCTTGTACAAGCATCCTACTATTAGCTAGTAATATGTGGGTTTCACCACTAGTTATTTATTCAGTGTGACTATATAATATGATGAGGCTACTCCTATACCAGGAAATTAAATAATGTCTCTGAATTTATCATCAACCATTTCTACTGTAAATAAGTGTTCATCTAGTCATTGTCATCAAGGTTTCTTGCATCTTCCCTAGTGAAAAGTTACGACAAATGTTATAGCCTTGCATTGAGTCTTGTTGGTTTTAAGATGACCTCAAAGTCTTAATCTTGAAAGATAAATATTTATTTGCATATTCTCTTCCCCAACACTATCTTATTAAAAATAATCTCAGTGCATAATGGTCTATATACATTATGAATATTAGGTCCCTATAATACTAGTGATTCCCCCATTATTATTATCATTGTAGCCCTTATTGTTATTGTTATGCCCATATTGTCCCCATATTATTATTATTGTGCCCCATAGAAGCCCACTATTGCTATTGTTGTATTATTGTTATTTCGGCTTTGATTATATTGTGACCCCTTAAACTCCTATATATAGAAAGGAGCTTTTGTCATTTGTATCATCAAAGAATTGACATTTGTGTAATGTAAAAGAGGTTGATCCCTCAAAGAGGATGATTTTGAAGTCGTTGCTCTATCTTTTCTTCTATTTTGTGAGTTGGTTGCATAACAATTGGTACCTCTGATACCAATTGTTATGCAATCAGCTCACAAAATAGAAGAAAAGATAGGGCAACAACTTCAAAATCGGCCTCTTCAAGGGGGAAGCCTCCTTTACATTACAAAAATGACAATTCTTGGATGATACAAATGACAAAACCTCCTTTCTCTATATAGGAGTCTAACTGGTCACTACATAATCAAATCTGACATAACAATAATACAACAATAACAATATTGGGCTTCTATGGGGCACAATAATAACAATTTGGGGACAATAGGGGCACAAGAATAACAATAAGGGCTACAATGAGAATAGTAATGGGGGAATCACTAGTATAAGTGTGGCCCTAACAGGTAATATATGAACTTTTGTAGTGCATATACCATTTCCAACCCTTCTTGTTTTATGGTAGTGTGTTTTTATTCATCTATGGATAATTTCTAGCTAGTAAATGCAATAGGGTGCTCTAGATCCCCTTATTCTAGTTAAGTTAACACTTTTCCCAAGGCTATGGATGAGGCATCCACATGAACATAGAAGTCCTTTCCCCAATCTAGAAAGACAAATAGACGCAGTAACTAGTTTCTCCTTTAGAGTGTCTAGAGTCTACTCACATTCATCATTCCATTGTAACTTAACTTCTTTCTTCACCATTTTCTCCAAGGGGGCTATAATATCTGTGTATTCACATATGAACTTTATATAGTAACTTGTTGTGTATATTGTTTTGTATATTCACAGCTCATGTAATTTACTAAAACACAAGACAAGAATCTACTCTACTCTTTAAACAACAGAAAACAATAGATCGATGAAAACAATAATCGACAAGAGGAATATAATCAAAGGCGCATAACATAATTGTTTTTCTGGGGAAAGCCACTACTCAAAACCTCGACTAACTATTGAATTAATCATAAATCTGAGTGATAATACAAATTTTTTTCTCTCAAGAACAATTCCACACAA
Source organism: Pinus taeda (assembly GCA_000404065.3). NCBI lineage: Eukaryota > Viridiplantae > Streptophyta > Pinopsida > Pinales > Pinaceae > Pinus > Pinus taeda. Next base: position 8,153 of record APFE030389185.1, read on the forward strand.
GTATGATCAACTCTCTACCTCACAAACCCGCACTGACCAACACTTAGCCAATTTATGCTACCTATTGAGCCCCTATTTCCTTGCACAATTCTTGAAAGTAATAGCCCATATTTAATTCAGAATTCCTTCTTCCATAACTGTGCAATCCAAACCTAGGTCCTCTTTTGATTGCATGCATGATCTATACAATTGAGATCATTCTACAACTGATAGTACACCGTCCCTGCACTCTAGTCTCAACTGGGTCTTTCTCTGAATTGACATGCATGAGTTTCTCTTTAGTGAATTTCTAGTTAGCTGGAGTAGAATTGAGGATGCACCAGTGCACCAACTCACTACTAATCCTCTATTTGTACTAATCCTCTACTAGTTCACAAATAGTTAGAACTAGTTTAATTATCTATAACTCAGTCAAATTGAGTTATCCAATTATAACTCAAATAAACTCATAAAATTTAGGGGGAATATATACATGACTACAGAAATAATTCCAACTCAAAATTCCTAAGCTAATCAAGTCAATTAAAGTTAATTAACTATTTACAAGTTGCTATGAGAATAGAATTCAATTTTAATTCACAGTTTAATTCAAGGACAAATTAAACTCAATTTTCTTATTTCCATTTCTCAACACTCCCTCACAATAAGAAAGGGATTATCAGCTACCCCAATCCTGTCTTTGTGAAACTCGAATTTACATCTTGACAATGCCTTTGTCAAAATGTCATCATCTTTCTCCTCCATGGGAATGTACTCCAACAACATAATTCGCCTCAATACATGATCTTTAAGATGATGATATCAGATATCAATATGCTTCGACTGATCATGAAAAACTAGATTTTCAAAGATTTTGATACAACTTTGATTATCGCAGTAAATCACAGATTGATCCATTTGCTGACAAAACAATCCAACTAGGATCTTCCTCATCTAGATGGCCTCACATGTTTCCTGAATTGCATCCATGTACTCTTCCTCTGTCAAACTGAGTGAAACTCATATTTGTTTACCATTGTACCAATAAATTGTTGTTGACTCAATACCGAGGATCTCTTCTGATGTGCTCTTCCTATCGAATGGACTCCCTGCCCAATCTGCATCGGTGAAGCCTTGAAGATTCACTCCCTCTGCCCATTTGTACCACAATCCATACTGAGTAATTCCCTTGAGGTATCTCAACACATGCTTTGTCGCCTTCCAATACAGCTTGGTAGGCCTAACTATCGCTTGACTAAGCTGGTTAACTGCATAGCACATATCCGGTCGTGTGTTCACCAAATACATGAGTGAACCCACAAGATGACTATAAACAGTAGATTCCACTACTTCCCTTGAGGTAGCATCATCTTTTCTCTAGTTACCTACTAGAGGAGTCTCCATGGGTTTGCTGCTCTTCATGTGGAACCTCTTGGGTATCACGTTGGCATACTTTCCCTAAGACACAAACAATTCCCTATCACCCTGCCATACTTCCATGACCAGAAAGTAATGCATAAGCCCCATGTCCTTCATCTCAAACTCTCTCAAACTCTCTTGTAAGGTACTCCTTGCAAGACTTGATCAATTAATCATCACCTGCCAAAATCAAATCGTCGCCATATAACACAATAATCAACAATTTTCCTTCCAACACTATGTGGTATAGGCTTTGTTGTGTGTGGAGCATGATTGTTCAGAGGTCTTTGTTTCAATCGGATGTATACCCCAGGAAGTTTTGTACACCCCTCCACGCGGGGGGGCGCCCCCGAAGCTAAAAACAGATGTAAATTTGCCTTGTAAAAGTATAGTAATTTCTAGTCAATCTGAGCGTTCTTAGCGGATGATCTGACGGTAGAAACTTATGTTAGTTTAGTTTTTTCCCTAGAAAGCAACCCCTCCTTTGTATGAGGTAATGTATTTGAGGCGCGATATAGATGTGTATTCGGTGTGAGCGAGAAACAGAGAGGTGAGACTGTGAGAAAAACAAGGATATACGCGCTGTTGCTTGTAGGTGTCTGTCTCTTCATTTTGCTGGATAATAGAAAGGAAGGACTGACTGTTCGAGGTGGACGTAGCCCAAACTGGGTGAACCACGTATATCTGTGTCTCTCTTGTTTTGTGCGTTTTCTGTGTTTATATTTCTGCAATATTTTATGTGTTCCATTGCTCCGTAATATATAATTTTCTAACAGGTTTGCATCTGCTTCAGTCTTAGCGAAGCCCAACCCAGTGAAGTATCTATCAATCCTAGTGTACCAATCACGGGGTGCTTTCTTCAGCCCATACAACGCCCTCTTGAGCTAACACACATGCGACTCATGGTCGAAGGTCTCAAAACCTTCAGGTTGTTCTATGTACATCTCTTCCTCAATCATGACATTAAGTAAGTTTGTCTTTACATCCATATGACAACCCATCTGTGCTGATAGTTCCAATATAGATATGATTGATGAATACCTTCCAACAGGAGGAAAGGTCTCATCATAGTCAATCCCCTCTACCTGTGAAAATCCACGGGCCATAAACCTATCCTTATGCTTCTCCACACTACCATATGCAGCTTTCTTTACCTTGTAAATCCATCAGAAGCTCACCATTGACTTGTCCTCCAGCCTCGGGACCACATCCCAAACACTGTTATGAACTATGGAGTCATACTCCTCCACCATGTCATCAACCCAAATCGGCTGCTACGTTTCTTCCTCAAAGGAAGATGGCTTTGTCTCAACACATCTTCTCATAAGAACCATGTATCCAGTGTACCTCTCAGGTGACCTGCTATGCCTAAGCTAAGATGTGGGTGCTCCCAAATTCTCCCATACATCATGCAATAACCTATCAACCTCTTTGGTGCACTTTCTCCCATCTCTAGAAGAATATTCATGAGTGGATGTCTCCACTCTCAGATCCTCTATATGTGGCAGCTCCACATCAATCTAAGGCTTCTCAACCATAGGAGCTAAAATCTCCTCAACGCATGTAGGTCAAGCTCCCTCTCAAGGGAAACTTGCATGGCCTTCTCCTCATCGAATTTGACATCCCTACAAACCACTGTCATCTTGCAAGTTAGAAAGTACACCCGATAGTTGTGAGGTGTACTAGTGTACCCCACAAATATCCCCAACTCTGTTGTCAGCTCAAGCTTCTTCCATGCATATTTGGTCACATGGAAATATACCGATGACCCAAAAATACTGAAGTGACCAACATCTAGCCTCTTACCAGAATAATCCTCCTCTGGTATCTTCAGCCCAAGTATCTGATGTGGGTTACGGTTTTGCAAATAAACCATTGTGTTGCACACTACAACCCATAAGTGTAGTCGTAGGTCCTGATCATGCAACATTGCTCGTGTTTCCCCTACAATGCACTCCATTCTATTGTGTTTTATGGGGTGTCATCAACCCTTGTTTAATCCCTTCTACTGCACAGAAGTTCTTAAAATCATTTGAGACATACTCACCACTGCTATCACTCCTCGGAGATTTAACCTTCTTGTCAGACACTTTCTCAACCAATGCTATAAATTCATAAAACTTTGTGAAAGTTTTATCCTTCTTCTACATGAAAAATATCTAGAATTTATGACGAAAACCGTTAACAAATATAATATAATACTTGTTTTTGGCCATGGATGTTTTCGAGAATGGTACACACACATCTGAATGGCCTCACTCTAGAATCACCTCTGCTCGACTATCTCTGTCGTGAAAGGAATATTTGGTGTATTTTCCCAAAGTACACCCCTTGGATGTATCAACTTGCTCTATCGTACCTTTGGGAAGACCAGTAGAGATATGCTGCATCATTTTCAAAGCCCCATGATGAAAGTGACCCAATCACCTATGCCACAACTCACCAACATCTCAGCTCTGTAGCTTCTCTACTTTCATGCTCAAAGTAGCACAATCCTCTACCTCCATCTTATATAGATTCTTAACTTGAATCCATATCTTCTTTACTTGATCCATGGCTATGTGTCGAAGGAACACCTTTCCTTTCAAGAATATCACATCATAGCCTCTATCCTCAAGCATGGCGACTGATACTAATTGTTGAGTCTTGGAAATGTCATTCATTTCCATTACACTTTCACTGTTATGTCCATTATATCACCTCCATTTCACCTCCATTTCACTACTATGTCACCACATTCATCCCACTTTCATTATCATTGGGCTACCTTTATGTTTTTCCAATATTTATTATTTCTAAGCCTTTTAAGTGAATTTTTGGTTAAACATTAGAAAATAATGTGCATATGCTTATACCTAACAAATGGGTTGAGTTTGTTGACATGTGTAGGTTGAAAGGAGACTTCTAGAAGACCCTTATGTGGCACTCTAAGGCCAAATTCGAATTTGGTTGGAAAGAATCATGGGATCATGAGGATATGTGTCACATCTCCTAATTGTATTGTAACTCTAAAAGACATGTGTCTTATCAGTTCCTATTTTGATTAGGACTCTAGAGGTAGAGGGAGAAATTCATGGATTATCATTAATGAGATGGCTCTCATCTTTTTGTATAAATAGGAGATCTCTCTCCTTCATTAGTTAGTTCTTAAGCTTAGCTTATGAAAGTCTATTTTTAGTCTCTTTTTAGTCTCTCTTTAGTCTTTCCTTTAGTCTTTTCTTAGTCCTTTTAGCTTGTTAGTCTCATGGCTTTTGAAAGCTTTTGTACTTTGCACTTTTGAAGAAATTGAATAAAGCTTTGATGTTCTCAACATGGAAGGAGATGTGAAGTAGATGTCATGGAGCACATTAGGATGTAAGTAGATTAGATTTCATTTTGTAAATATTGCTTTGTAGAATGTAAGTAGATTAGATTTTCATTCATGCAATTTTAAGTATGTTTTGATTTTATAGGTAGAAGGGGGCCCCTGCCTTGTACAGTTTGAATTATTGCATTTTATTTTTCTCCCGGGATTGTGTGT
>APFE030389189.1:15252-58080 GCA_000404065.3 Pinus taeda
TTTTTGGTTACTTTTGGTGACGGTAAAAAACTATTCATCATCATTGATCATTCCAATGAGTTTTTGATGACGCTATGTACCTATTACTATATTTTTTGTCAAAAGATAATGATTTAAGACCATTGTTGTGGAGTCTTTTTCATTATGTGTCCAAGGTCATAGTGGTTATAGTCAGTCAATTTGTTAAGAAGTAATTAGTTTGTATCATTTCCCTCAAGTCATAAGAATATAGTTTTCCTATGAGTCAACACACGATTCATCTCTATTAGGATTATTATCTAGCAAATTTCCTTTAAATAAAGTTCCACTAGTGTGTGTAGGAACTATATTATTTAATTCATAATCAAGCTCTGTCAATTCTATTAATGAGTGATATCTAACACTCCTCAACACTCATGACACACCTTAACATGATTTGGAATAGTACACTAACAATCCTCGACACCTTACATGTCTTGGAACATCTTTGTACCTAAAACATATTGCCATGAGTTGGATGCCCAAGCACATGTTGGTATGCCCTAGCATAGCATAACACTCCCCTAGCATGTGTTGGCATGCCCTGTAATCCCTAGCATTCCCTAGAACACCTTGGCATAATAATGCATTGAAAAATATTAGCACTTGGCACACATTGGCACTTGGCATGTATTGGAACATATTATTAGTGTGCCTAGCATGCCCCTTTTGAAAAAGATAAAGTCCCGACTTATTAACCCTCTTATGTGTTCATTTCCTTGCATTTTAGCTTGGTTATTCCTTTTGTTGCCTTGAAACTCCTTGACGCATATTGCCAATATACTTTGGCACCCTACACATCCTAGCATGTCTTAGCACCTGACATGCCTTGGCACTATTTGGCACATATTAGCACACCCCATAACTACCTAGCACACTCTAGCACTTCTGAACATGCCCTAATATTCCCTGGCATGCCTTACTCGTGCTTAGCATACCTTGTCACTCCCTCCTTGGCATGATAGCTAACACTCATTGACACTCCCTAACACACCCTCATATCCATTCACTTCCATGCATTTTGACGGAGTGCTCCCTTGTGTTGTCCTAGTACTCCCTAACACTCCTCGGCATGCATTGGCACTCTCTAGCACATCTTAGCACTCTTCGACATCCTCTGCCACTTCATAGCATGCATCCCACTCCCTGCGATCTGAATCGGATCCACAAAAGACTGTCAAGAACCTTGGGTGTATCGAGTTGAACAAATCCTTGAAAATTCCAAAATAGCAATCAAAAAACGCCTTGAACCAGTGGCCATGGCAACTGGCGTGGAATGACGAGGACCTCGGTCAAAGCGCGCTGACCGAGGCCCATGGAGATTGCGCGGGAGGTCAAAACAGCCCCTGGGAACCCCCGATCGGGAAAAGGAGGCGATTTTGATGTGCGATTAGCGTGCTTAGCGCTAATCGCGCATCACTGGGCAAAAAAGGCTAAAATGGAAAAGCCTTAAGCACTCGGTCACGTTGGGATATGGAGAACCGCGGGCGGAGAAACAAAAGCGCTAAAGGACAAAGGCAGGACCCGCGTTCTGGAAAAATGGTGGTATTGATCGGGGTGCCCTTGAACGGTAAGAGGTTTTGGACAGGAGCGGAGCAATCCCACTCAGCGATCGACGCGTGGTAGCGGAGGTGAGAGAAAAACCACCGTGTTTGTGCACTATCGGTCGAGCAAGTCAACCGTGCTCAACGTGCGTATGACGTTGGATTTGGAGGAGCCCAGATCAGACGGCTGAGATTGCGCCCGATAGAAAGAAGTGGAATCGATAGGGAATTAAGCCATGATTTAAAGGGATTTGGAATCCACCTGACTGCCCCAATGGAGAACGAATGGATCCACAACATAACCGAAGAAATGAATTGATGAGCAGACTGACGCTGTTCCGACGGGGACACGTGGCACTTCCCGAGCGTTCATGCTGACGCCGAACAGGGAACTCCAAACACAGCTGCAGAAGGTGAATCGACATAGGCGGGAGAGGAATCGAACATGCATATGGATTGAATGGTTAAAGCCATGAAGAGAGATAGTCGAAAGAAGGAAGGATTTGAGAGGAGTCCGAGTGACCAATAGAGACGGTGAACAATGAACCTCGTGAGGAGGATTAGACACAGAGAACAGTAAAGCCAAGCAGAGGGGACAGAGGGCCGAGCTGACCACAGGCAGCATCGAGCACCAGAGATCTTGAAGATTCAAGCCTTCCCATAGAGGAATCTGTCTGGATTGAGCATCACAGTTGGCTCTTTCCAATGTAGACCAAAGGTCACAGAGCTGGTAGGAAGAACAAGAGTCTGTGTACTCTAAGTGGCTTGGGGAATCCAAGAACCACCCTGCCAAGCAAAATCTGCTATCAGGAGAACTCATATTGAGTCCCTGTATTGTAATTTCTCTGTTATAAGACACAATAAAACAAGGCCACCACTAAAGCTAGACCGAAGACGTAGCCCTGGAGAATAGGGTGAACTCCTTATTAAAAAAAATTGTTTGTGTCTTTGTGTTGCTTATTGTATTTCTCTTCTGTCTTTCCATTTAAATATCTGTGTATTGGCAATCTGATCGATCTGTTGCTTGAATAACACAGAACACACACCAGCACATGAGTCTGTAATACCTTTTGTTTAACAAGTCTTCAACTGAGGTCACTCATAGGGTGATTATCAGATCAGGTGGTATCAGAGCTTTAGGTTGTAAGGTTAGACAATCTTGTGTTGGTTTAGCTGTGAATGATCACTAGATCAAAGCTCAAATTTGAAGAAGGAGAGTTGGTGGAAACTAATCCTGAAATTGGGAGAGTCTATTCTTGGAAGACAATGTCAGAAGAAGGTTCTATAGGGCCAAAACCTCAATCCATAGAAAGTTTCCTAGCTATAAAGTCTATGGTAGAAGAAATGTATAGGGACTTTAGAAAGCATAAGGATGAGGATTCATCAGGCTCTAAATAAGATAAAAAAGAAGATGAATCTCATCCCCATGACCGCTCAAAAGGAAAGGGGAAAGAAGAAAGCTTCCCTACACCTCCTAGTAGCCCTGTGCATAATAAGAAAGCATCCTTGATTAAACTAGATGTTAAATTTAATTTTCCTATTTATGATGGAGTGCTAAATGATGAAAAGTTGGACAATTGGATTAGATGAATTGATGTCTATTGTAGAGTACAAAACATAGACTCAGACAAGAGTAAGATTCACCTGGCAAGCCTATGCCTAGGAGGCACTGACTTGGTTTGGTGGGAAGGCAGAACCCAAGCTGATATGAAGAAGCATGGTAAGATCATATCTATCTAGAGTGAACTTGTTGCTGCCATCAAAAAGCAGTTCTATCCATTGGCCTACATGTAACAAGCCATGATGAGTTGGCAAACTCTTCGGTAGTTGAAAGGGAAAAGTTTGCAAGGGTATACTCAAGAATTTAGAAAGAGAGCATTGATTCTAGGGATCTCATTAGACTCACCAGAGACTCTTTGAAGTACATTGGTGGTCTACACAACTACATGAGGCATACCATCCTCATGTTTAATCCCACTAGTATAGATGAGGTATCTGTACAAGCTACTCATCTAGAAGCTAGAGGAAAGAATGGAAATCCAGAAGTTGGGGGACCATCCCAACCCATTGCAAGCAAGAGCAAGGAGAAAAGAAAGCAGAAGTGGAAAGCAAGGAAGTCTAACACTGCACAGAAAAGCAAAGCTTCATGCACTCACTGTAAAAAGGAGGGGCATGATGAGGAGCACTGTTGGATTTTGCATCCAGAGGTGAGACCTAAGAAGTCCGAGGGCAAGAAGAAGAAGACTGTTGCAGCTATTCAGAAAGATTTGGGATCAGACTCAGGAGATGAAACAATCATTGTAGCCACAGGTATAAAAGGTAAGAATTCTGAAGCATCTACTAGTAATTCTACTCAAACTATTATTGATGAAGAACATGAGAGAAAAAGACATGAGCTTTTCCATATTCGAGTTATTTCCAAACATCAAAAGATTGATACTTTGTTTGATAGTGGCTCACAAGTAAACTTGATTTCTGAAACAATTGTAAAGAAATTGGGATTAGCAACTACACCTCACAAGAAACCATACCCATTAGGATGGTTGAATGATAAAGCACAACTACAAGTGACTAGACAGTGCAAACTCAAGTTTTTTTTTTGGGTCAGCATTTGTAGGATGAGGTTGAGTTAGACATAATTCCTTTGGATATATGTGGAATTGTTTTAGGAAGTCCTTACTTGTATGATAAAAAAGTTGTTTTCTATAGAGCTGAGAATAAGTATCTACTTATTAAAGATGGAATCAAATACTTTGTAAGATCTCACAAGCTCAAGAATAATTATACTCTCATAAATTCTGGGCAGATGAAAATAATGATACATTCATGCAAACAATTCTTACTAATGGTTGTAAAGGAAAAGAAACCTGATAAAACAAATGTATTTGAAGGCTGTAATGCTCCGCAGCAAGCTAATATAGAAAACATTGTTTCAGAGTATGATGTCTTGTTTCAGGAACCTAAAGGTCTGCCACTCAAAAAGGAAATAGTACATGATATTATTTTGCAGCAAGATGTTCAATTGCCTAACATTGGGATGTACAGGTTGTCTACTTTAGAGAATGTTGAAATCAAGAAGCAGGTGTAGGAGTTGCTCGAGAAGGGGTTCATTAGGCCTAGCACATCACCATGTGGGTCACCGATCGTTTTGGTGAGAAAGAAAGATGGCTCGTGGAGAATGTGCATTGACTACCGAGCACTGAATAAGATAACAATAAAAAATTGTTATCCCCTTCCTCGCAAAGATGATCTTTTAGATCAATTGAAGTACGTTGTTTATTTCACCAAGCTGGATTTGCACAGTGGATACCATCAGGTCAGAGTTGCAGAGAAAGATGCATGGAAGATTGTGTTCAAAACAAAGCAGGGATTGTATGAGTGGTTGGTTATGCCTTTTGGCTTGACCAATGCCCCTGCTACTTTCATGAGATTAATGAATGATGTACTCGGACCTTTTCTTGATGATTTTGTTATTATGTATCTGGATGACATTCTGATTTTTAGTAAAACGTGGGAAGAACACTTAAAGAATGTTAAGCAAACATTAGATGTTTTGAAAAGAGAAAGACTTTATGTTAAACTCTCCAAATGTGAATTTGGAAAAACATCTCTAAATTATTTGGGTCATATAGTAGGGGGTGGTGAATTGAAAATAGATCCCTCTAAAGTGGCAGTCATTGTAAACTGGCCTAAAGCCAAGGCTGCTACAAAAGTGAGAAGCTTCTTAGGAGTAGCATAATATTGGAGGAAGTTCATTTCTAATTTTTCCTCAATTGCAGCTCCCTTACATGCTTTGATAGGATTGAACAAGGTGTTTCAGTGGGGAGGCAAACATCAAAAAGCCTTCGACACCTTGAAAGAAAGATAGTACAACCTGTACTAGCACTGCCTGATCTACCAAAGACCCTTTTAATCAAAATAGAGCCAGTGACTATGCCATTGGGAGCAGTGTGACACAGCACGTAACCCATAGTTCATCATTTGGACTTTAATCATTGTCGTAACTATCCTACATATATAAGAATTATATGCATTAGTCTAGAGTGTGAAAAAGTGGAAACATTACTTAATGGGAAAAGAGACAATAATACATACTGATCATCAACCACTTCAATATCTACACTCCCAGACTAAGTTGCAGCAATCAAGACACTACAGATGGATGGGTTTTCTACAACAGTTCCATTTAGTCATCAAATATAAAAAGGGCATACATAACAAAGTTGCAGACATGTTATCTGGACCCATTATAAGTGCATCTACTATAATTAAGCATAATTCTGTACTACATGAAAGCTACATTGAACAATATGCTGAAGATATAGACTTTAAAGATGTATATGCAACTTTGAGTCAAGGCAAGAAAGTAGAAGAATTGGATTATCCTGTGAAGAACCAACTCTTATATCATTGTGGGAAACTCTGCATTCCACAAACAAAGAAAGTAAAGATAATTAGAGAGGCACACACTTCTCTGATATCAGGTCACTTTGGGGTAAGTAAAAGAGTTGCACAGCTGCAAAGATTTTGTTATTGGCCGAAAATGAATGAGACAGTTTCTAGATATGTAAGAGGGTGTACTATGTGTGCTAAAATCAAGCCCATCAATAGAAAACTAGGTTTGTACACTCCATTACTAGTTCCTTCTCACCCTTGGGAAAGTGTTTCCATGGATTTTGTTGGAGGACTGCCTAAGTCTAGAAAAGGTCATGATTATTTGTGTGTGGTTGTGGATAGGTTCAGCAAAATGTGTATTTTGATACCTTGTAATAAACAGATTACTGTTGAACAAACTGCAAAACTATTCTTGGAACATGTATGGGTTCATTTTGGATTACCCACTTCTATTGTATCTGATCGAGACACCCGATTTGTGGGGAAGTTTTGGTCAAGTTTGTGGGAGTTGATGGACACCCAACTGAAGAAAAGCACAGCTTTTCATCCAAAAACTGATGGCCAGACAGAAGTAGTTAACAGGACAATGATCCAGTTACTCAGGGGATATTGCGGCAAACATCCTAAGCTTTAGGATGAACATTTGTGTTATGTGCAGCATGCTTACAACAGAGAAAAACACTCTTCTACACAAAGATCTCCTTTTGAGACCTGTTTTGGTTTCATACCAAGGTCTCCCTTGGATTTTTTCTTTGGTAAAGATACCACAGTTGATGGACACAGTGATGCGGACAAGGCAACTAGGTTCATTGAACAGATCCAGGAGATCCACCAGGCAGTACAGGAACAACTGGAAAAGAGCCAAGCCAAATATAAGGCTAGGCATGAAAAGCATCGAATGGAGCATAGTTTTCAAGTTGGAGACCAGGTCTTGCTGTATATCAGCAAGGACAGGATCCAAGGTGAAGGTAAAAATCTAAAGCCTATCAGGGATGGACCTTTTAGGATACTTAAGAAGATTGGTGAAAATGCTTTTCACCTTGATCTACCAGCTTACATGCATATCTACTCAATCGTAAATGCAGATTGCTTAAGATTGTTTGAACCTTCTCTAATTGAGGATCCTGCAAAGCAAATTCAATTACCTTCTATTGATGACCTGCTACCTGAATATCTTAATGAATTACAGGAAGACATAGTCTTGGATAGGAAGGTGAGGACGACGCGTAGAGGAGATGTTGAGTACCTCAAAATTGGACTCAAAGGTTCGAAGCCGAGCAATGCAAAGTGGATTGAGATTGGGCAAGTGAGACAGAAGTACCCTCACTTAGTCGATGCTTGAAAGAAAACCAACTTTTTGTGGTCCAAAGGCTTTTTAGTGGGAAGGTCGTGATCCGAATTAGATCCATAAAGAGAAATAAACAGAACCATGGTTGTACCAGGTCGGAACAAACTTCTAAAAATTCCAAAACAGCGATCAAAAACACCCTTAACCAATGGAAATGGCAGCGAGTGTGGAACGATGAGGATCCTAGTCAAAGTGCGCTGACCGAGGCCCATGGAGACTGCGGGGGAGGCTGAATTAGCCCCTAGGAGCCCCAAATCGGGAAACAGAGGTGGATTTTGATGCGCAAATCACACATCGCTAGGCGAAAAGGGCCAAAATGGAGAAGCCCCAAGCACTTGGATGCATGGGGAGTAGGAGAACCATGGCTGAACAGCGAAAAAGTGCTAAAGGACAAGGCGGGACCCGTGCTCCAAAAAACCAGCGGTATTGATCTAGGCACCCTCAAACGATAAGCGGTTTTGGAGAAATTGGAGTGATCCCACTCAACGATCGATGCGTGGCAAGCGGAGGAGAGAGAAAACCATCGCCGATCGCACGTTAATGGTCGAGCAAGTCAACCGCGTGAAACGTGCGTATGGCGTCGAATCTGGAGGCCCCAGATCTAACAGTTGAGATTGCACCCAATGGAGGAAGCGGAATCAACGGGGGGATTAAGCCACAATTTGTAAAGATTTGATGTCCAATTTGACTGCCAAGGAGGCAGAAGACTCATTCCACGATGTAACGGAAAAACCGAACCGATGAAGCGAATTGGAACAGCTACAGGAGGACATGTGGCCACTCCCTATGAGCCTGATGATGACGCCGAACAGGGAACTCCAAGTGAAGCTGTAGCAGGCGATCCGACAGGAAGTGGAAGAGGAATCAAAGAGCTATGGGTACGAATGGTTTTAAGCCATGAATAGAAAATACATAGTCAGAGAGAGAGGCGGAGGAACCAGAATCCCTAGAGGAGGACGGAACACAGGGGAAAAGACAGTGAAGCAAAAGCAGAAGAGGACAGAGGGTCGAGCTGACCAAAGGCAGCATCGAGCACCAAAGAGCTTGAGGGACTCAAGCCATCCCAAAGAGGATCTGTCCAAACTGAGCACCACATTAGGCTCTTTCCATTGTAGACTAAAAGGTCATCGAACTGGTAGGCAAGTGACCCTGTGCACTCCAGTGGCTTGGGGAATCCAAGAACCACCCTGCCAAGCAAATCTCTTTCAGGTGGCTCATATTAAGCTCCTGCATTGTAATTCTCTGCTTGAAACACAATAAAATAAGGCCACCACTGAAGCTGGATCGCAGATGTAGCCCTGGAGAATAGGGTGAGATTCCTTATTAATTTCTTGTGTTCTTGTATTTTCTTACTGTATTTCTCTGTTGTCTTTCTATTCAATTGTCTGTATATTGGCAATCTGATCGATCCGTTGCTTAAATAACACAAACACACACACTAGCACATGACTTTGTAATACCTTCATTTAATAAATCTTTAACTGAGGTCACTCATAGGGTGATTATCAGATCACTGATAACCCATATTTTCACCAACTAGGAATAAAATGAATGCCAAGAACAATCATTTGAGGACACATAAAAATATTTGGGTTAAAGAAATTGTGTTATGTGAAACCTGTTACAAAATTAAAAAGGAATAACTCTTATTGATAACTCGTAAAAATCATCTAAGAATCAAATAAAGAAGTTTAAACCCTTTCAATAATGATTTTCAGATCCGAGATGTATTCAGTTACAATATATAGATAAAGTAATGATTGTTTTTGCTAATTGATTGCAAAGGCCAATGAATTTCCTTGTTTCCTAATACAGTTTTTTTTAATCAGAATTTGGTGGTAACTTTGCAGGTTGTTGCAGCCATGCGAATAGTTTCTATTGCAGATCGTACAAGGAATAGGAAGAGGCGAGGGGCGAGGGGGGGATAACTACGATCCAATTCATCAGATGAGGATGGGGGGGTGATTTAAATTCTCCCAATGCACCCAGTAATGTCGTTGAAAAGGAAATTGTGGTGGCAGATCATGTTATCCCACCATCAACCACAGATTTTCCTTCAACCACAGTGCAAGGTGCAATTTCAACAAAGAAAATGAGTGCCATCAAAGGTTGGACAAAGCAAGACATTCTAGATGACATTGATTTTAAGAGACATTCAATCCGTGCCTCTGCAAAAAAAACATGGTACTGTCGCCTCTAACATGCATTATTGGATAAATGGGTTGACTAATACAAAGCGTAGAGGGCATGTTACAGTTATGACTGAAGAGGAGGAGGCTGAGGTGGTTGAGTGGTGTAAGGAGATGGCCTAATTGGGACATGGGTTAGAGATTATACAACTTAAATCCATAGTAGCTAAAATCTGTTAGGGGAGGCCAAACCCCTTCAAAGATGGGTTTCCTGGTAAATCATGGTGGAGTGGATTTACGAAAAGGCATCCAGACCTTGTGCTATGTACAGTTGAGGGCCTTTCCAGAGACAGGGATTTAAATCTACGCCCTGCAATTGTGTCCAAGTTCTATAACACTCTTTATGCTGCATATGAGCAACACTCATATGCCCAATACCATATTTGGAACTCTGATGAAACAGGCTTACAGGTAGGAAGGAACTGTGGTATGCAAATAATTTCCAAAAGAGGGAGCAAAAATGTGCCTAATAATTTGCCTAAGAGCAGGGAGTGGATCACTATTCTTTCTTGTGTTAATTCAATTGGTTCTTCAATCCCAGGATTTTACCTATTCGAGTAAAACACAACTAAAAAACTATATACTGAACTGTGAACCAGGTGGATGCATGGAAGCACATCCCCATGCATGGATGACAAAAGAACTATTCCTGAATTGGCTTCGTCACTTTGTTGCATCTATACCAGGTGGTGTCTCGCCTGAAAACAGACACCCATTGATTTTAGATGGCCATGGAAGCCAGATGGCTTTGCAGACAATTGAGGAGGCCAACAATTTTGGCATTGACCTATTAACATTGCCGACGCATACCACTCACATATTGCAACCCCTTGATGTCAACGTGTTTGGGCCTTTCAATAATTATTTCAAGATTGAGAGAACTTCGTGGATGGAAAAGAATCCAAGGGTCGAAGCAAAGAGGTTTGAGCTAGCTAAGCTTACAAGTAAAGCATTAAAAAGGGCTCTCACACCTTCTAATATCAAGGTTGGATTTAGGAGGACTGGTATATGGCCACTTAATGTTGATGCTCTTGTGCATGATACTTGTTGTAGCTAAGCATTTTATGTGGAAGTTCAAGAAGGAGAGAAATTACAAGACCATGTTGATGCCCAAGAAGATGTTGTTGTTGCTGAAGGTATAATGTATCTTTATGAAGGGCACTTATGTGGTGATGATGATGAACATGTAAGTGAGACACAGTTCAGTCATGAACCAACTATCAATATCATGGAGGTTGTCACACCCACTGAACCACATTCCAATTCTGCATGTGATATTCCATATGAGGCAGTTGATGAAGTGAATGAAAATGCAAACTTGATTTCAAATGATAATGCAACAAGATTAAACAATGAACAATTGAGCATGCCAACCCAGATAAGCCCACCATGATGGTTGGCAAAGGCCATGATGAATATCAACACACATAATGTGTCTACCACCAATGAGGAAAGCATGGACATGCCTTCACAACCATCAGATTTGAACACCGAACTTATTCATTATTTTTTGGAAAATGGTTCACTGGAAGAGGATCATGCTCAGCATGAAGTACCTAAAGAAGACAATAATGGGGATAAATCAGATGTACTGGAGGTTGAATGCCAAGTGTCAGATTCTAAGGAGCATGGGACAAATCAAATATTACTTGGTGCATTCCTAAAGCTACTAGTAGAGAGAGTGAAGGCCTCATCAAGGCACTCAACTGCAAATTTTCTTCGTTTGGGGAGGAGTTCACAGTTGCTCACATCTGAAGATTATATGAATTTATTGTTTGAGTCTGAAAGTAAAAAAATATGAAATTCAGGAAACTAAAAAGAGAAAGAAGGAGTTGGCCAAGGACAAGAGATCTGCAAGGATTGCAGCAGCAGAAGCTTGATCAAAGGAAAGGATGGAAAGACAAAAAGCAAGGGAAGATAAGGAACATCAAAAACAATTGGCAAGGCAAGAGAGGGAGGCAAGAAAGGTTCAAGAAGTGTTGGCAAGAGGAGGATAGGTGACAAACAAGGAAGTCTATGGTCCAAGCCATTTTGAGGCAAATAGGATGATGTCCAATACGTTGGACCACATTGCAGAGCACACACCATCATACCAAGAGTTGATTAACATCCAAGTCCCCTGCTATCATCCAAGGGTTGTGCCCACCTCATATACCCCTACCAATGTAGGTTTAAATCCTAATTGTGTTTATATGACACCTGCACTCAGTGTTACGGTTAGTAACACAAGTGGACACTCGGGTTGCTCAGTCCCTCCATGGCTACAAGGAGCAAATTGGAGTCAAGGATATGGTAACATTCAAGCACATCATAATCAACCAATATTGGGTAGTCCACCATACTTGGGTCAGGCAGGAGACTCAACAATTTTGGGCAATGCAAGAAATGGAGGCCATCAAGCATAGGGGTGGCATGAATTAATTTTTGTAACCACATCGCAATGTGAATTTTGTAAGGATGCAATATGTTGATTAGTTTCATAGTAGAATCTAAACTATAAACTATATTGAATTGGAACTGGAATTATGATATGGAATTATGATGAAAGGCAACATAATAAAGAAGGAAAAGAAGTGAACATGAATCAAAAGTAGTTACCAATAGAAGGTATTAATAACCATCGAGAAACCGAGCATGAGCGGATTCAGAAAGAGACAAAGAGATATATAATATCTATCTGTAATATTTATCCAGTGGAAGAGATTTGTTTTAATATTTCAAGAGAGGTTATATATTGACAGTTCCTATTTCAAGAGAGGTTATATATTGCACATATAAAGATAAAAAATTATCACTGTAATTAGGATCATTACAAACATATTCATTGTTGAATAATAGTTAGAAGCTTCATTGTAGCTCTTTCCACCATGGGGACCCCCTCAGCTTTATGGACCATTTTCATTTTCAAAGGAAAGATATGCCCAGGAGCATGTTCTTGAGAAGTGCAATAGAAACCAACCCTTTGTTTGCTCGCAAAGGCAATGAACAAAAGAATCCCTTTGTTCTCACTAAAGGAAATTCAAGAGAAAATAATAGAAAGTAAAGATCAATTGAAACTAGTTTGAAACAACATTGCAAAGGAAAAGAAGTAGTAATTACTTAATTTGGTAATTACTTGATGAAAGGAAACATAATAAAAAAGGAAAAGAAGTGAACATAAATCACAAGTGGTTACCAATAGAAGATACTAATAACCATCGAGAAACTGAGCATGAGGGGATTCAACAAGAGACAAAGAGATATATAATATCTATCAAGTGGAAGAGATTTGTTTTAATATTTCAAGAGAGGTTATATATTAACAGTTCCTTTTTCAAGAGAGGTTATAGATTTCACATATAAAGATAAAAAAAAATATCACTGTAATTAGGATCATTACAAACATATTCAATGTTGAATAATAAGTAGAAGCTTCATTGTAGCTCTTAATGGAATTATGGTCCATTCACTTGAAAATCTATCACATTTTGTCCTAAATCTTGAATGGAATTATGACACAACCATTATGACAGAAAATAATACATGCTTCTAAAAGTATTCCAAAGAAACACTAAATAAAAAGAGATGAACCAAGCAAGCCTCCAACAAAGAAATAACACACTATATCAAAAATCGGTTGCACTTTGATAAGGCAAGATAAATAGCTCTAGTGATGAATGAACCTGAAATGCGCATCTGAAATGTGCATCTTAACAGACTTGAAAATATGATGTACATCAAATGTATAGTAAAGCCATGAGAGTGGGGCTAATCAGTGTAAAGCTTCTTGACAAAATCCACAATGCAATGAAAGATTCCCCCCGTTCCATGGCTCTTCATACTAAAGGTTAAACCTGAAAAATATAATTACCTAGACCATTCTTACTGTGTTTAACAGGATCTATAACATAAGAAATGGAAAAGTCATCACATTTACATTAAAAAATCAGACCTACATTTGCAATTTCAGAACTACAAAATTAGCTCTTATCAAAATGAGCAAAATTGGAAATGTTGCTACAAGATTAAGGAGCTCAAGAGCGTTTGACTGTCATAATATTATGGGTTATGGTTGAGCAAGGGTCATCATATCTCAAAAAATATAAACTTTGTATAAGATCTCCTTGTTAAGGGATCAGTATTTCTATTTTATTTCCAAATTTGTATATGTTCTATTTTTTTTTTTAATTTTAACTTGTAATTTGCTATAAGAAAATACACATACCTAACTATTAAGTTCAATTTCATAAATTTGAACTTTATCTAACCATCAAAACAATTGTCAGACAGCTAATTCTTTTTCTTTAGGGTTGTTCTCAATGCAAAAGCTTTATGCAACGCTGATGTAATGCAAGAAGAGAAGAATTTTATTTTCAAATCCATCATAGATATTTCGAAACGAACGAAAAGAAGATTGTACGTAAACTGGTATGATATTGATAAGCCAAATGAAACTTCACATAATTGAAAATTAAAAGTGGAAATACCATCCAATAATGGTTTTTATTTTAGATGACAGTGGAAAAATCATCAAAAAACAAAGAAAAAGAACAATTATAATGGGTACTCAGAAACCACCAAAATATTTAGGTGAGTAAATAAAACAAATATCTAAAAAAACATATGCCCTTAAAACTCAGCCAAACTTCCATCAAACATTCCCAAAACAAAATATCCACAAGTAATGTTGTTCAAAATATCCACAGTTCGTTTCTTATGTTGTTCAATTTCAAACAAAAGCAATGGACTCACCCCAAAAGGGTTGAAATAAATTTGAAACCTACAGCTACATGGGTACCTTGCACTCTTCAAACCCACCTAGAAATTCACAAGAATATGGGTTCATGGAACTCAAATAACCCACCACTAAATCCACCCAATTTGACACACCCATGATATCCTTTTGATGAAAAAAAACCCAAAATTTGCTCTGTAAACCAAGTTCTTCCTTGTCAGTTCACTGTAAGGTTGACAAAATATTACCTATGTCCCCCTATGCTTCATTCTCACAGTGGTCTCCCTATCCGATTGACATGAAATTTAGAGCCATGAGCCCCCCAAAATCTTAGGCAATTTTGGTGAAATAGTCACCTCATAAACCTAACACCTAAGCCAAAGCAACCTTGTTTTGTATAATAAGAGTAGCAAGAAATATTCATTGTGAATTGCAGTGTCTTCACCATCAAACAATAATTGAACAAACCTATTTCTTTGGGCAACACAAGTCAATTTTCATATATAACATCATGTTAGGTCCTTTTCAAAGAAGAGGTGGACCCTACTTATATGGGTACTCTCAATATACTAGTAAGAGAAGCTATTTATCAAAAATCCAAACACCACAAGAAATCCCCAAACCTTGGCGTGGCAAGGACTCGAACCCCCAACTTCGACCTTCTAGACTTGAACCCCCAACTTCGACATTCTGCTTCTATGCCAGTAAAAGAAAAACCCTCTCAATCGTCTACTTCTTTCATGCTGAAAGTGAAAATGACTGAGGAGGACGTCCCCAGACAAAGAACCACAAGATATGGCCGCAAACATAAAACACCACAAAACTAAAAACCCACAACCCAAAACTCATAAACTAGCCAAAACCCACACTGGTGAAGGTGTTTAAAAAGACATACACAAGCATAACAAAGGCACAATAATCCAATTTCGGTTAAATGTGTTAAAAAACACAATATTCAGGTTGGTAGGACAGTGTCCTACCTTCTATGTCCAGTTACTGTTTTTTCTCCATGCCAGAAAGCCACAGGAACCCCAGATGGTACAAAAATAGTAGCTCAAACTACAACAACCTACAAGACAGCATCAAACATGGTTAGATATCCCAAAAAATCATAGAAAATGTGAAATTCAAGCTCATAAATTTAACTACAAAACTGAAAAATATGTTTGGAGTGTGAAACGGCCATGTCCAACTCTGAGCCGAGTTAAATCCGCCATAGGGATAAACACAGATGAATTATGAACCCTTAACACCAAACAGGGAAGAAAAAACAGTCGAAAAAAAAAAGACAAAACGAACAAAAACAACCGAACAACCTCCAACATGACCATCTCTGTTGGTCCATAAACCACTACCTGCATCACCGAAACCACTACCCACATCACTGACGACCGTAATGGCAGTGACCGCCATAGGAGCAGTGGCGCAAAACTACCCGGCAGAGCGAACGGACAAGAACAGGACCCAAACATAAATGAACGCAACACAAAACAAGTCGAAAGGTTGTACGCCTTACAAACCCTAAACCCTGCCTCCACCTGCCAAATCAGTGGCTATGTTAAGTCAACAAGTCACTACATGTTGTGGGCACGTGTCGTACAAAGGGTGAGGTGCGAGCGTGGCAGGAGGGTCGTTTGACGTGGACTCGTTCAAGCACTGGTGGCTCTCCCCTACCATATGCAAACTCTACAAATATTGAACGGAATAATGTGTGGAGATCCAAAATTAACAATAAAACAAAAGGGCATTATATGGATTCCACGATCGCATGTGTACGACTTGTGTTAGCAATAGGATTTTCGCCATTCTCACATTTCAAGTTATGTAACGATTGCAGTTTGGTTGCATTAAAATGTATGTCTTGGTGTTATTAACAAATTCTTGTAGAAAGACGAATGGTTTCAATTATAATATATCCAACATTTTACAAAGACACTAAAAGGTTGCCTTAATAGGAACACTAGGCACCTAAATTTTTTAGCAAGTAGATAATTATGCAAAAGGTGGTCAAAATCAAAATCTACAACCAAAAATTGTTGAACTCAGGAAGATGAAAATGAAGCTTTCTGATTCGCTGGATTAGCCCAATCAAACCCATCATAGTAACACCTTCGGTGTAAATATCTCATTACCAAAAATGGTTGTATCTTTTGATTCTCAACATATTATCAGTGACGTAAAATTATGGAAAATATGCTTGGTACATGTACCAAAGTTACTTTAAAATCTTAAAATTATCACTAAAATTAATGAGGTGCAATAATTGCACCCAGAGGTGTTTTACAACCTAATATGAGGGAGATGTTTTCCCTTAACATTGCATTAAAAAAAAAATCATTAACAAATTAAAAAAAAATAATAACAAAAAAAATCCAATATCAACATAAATAAAATACTTCAATTTTGTCTTAATTTTATATCAACTTTATATAAAGAGATAAAGTAATTGAAAATAAAATAAAT
The DNA here is from genome assembly GCA_000404065.3 of Pinus taeda. Taxonomy (NCBI): domain Eukaryota; kingdom Viridiplantae; phylum Streptophyta; class Pinopsida; order Pinales; family Pinaceae; genus Pinus; species Pinus taeda. The sequence continues at coordinate 31,924 of APFE030389189.1, forward strand.
AAATAAAATTTAAATGTTTAGTACGATGTGTAATTTATTCTATATTGAATTGACATGCAAAATTTAAAATAAAAACACATTAATAACTCAAAAAGTATTTTAGTATTAATATCAATGATATAATTTTATACAGGGAAAAACAAAATAAAGTAATTAAAAAAAAAAACAAAAACAAAACAAACAAACAAACAAACAAACTCTTATATTTGTCTTTCCTTTTGTGAAGAAGATGAGTAATTTTATTCAATTCTTAATATGAGTTCATATATAACATTTTAAAAATTCAAGAATAAAAAAATGTCTAATGTAAATTATAAATCAAATATAGTAATGTACATGTTGGGTAAAAAAATTTAACATTAAATATATAGAGAGATATATTCTATTAATAGGTTCTTTATGATAGAGATTTATAATTCTTTATTTTTCAATATAGAATTGGCATGTAAAAACTTAAAAAATATTGATAACAAAAATAATTTTATGTATATATAAAAAAGGGTTATATCTTGTAGATATATGTTTTCTACTTCATAATATGAAGAAATATGTATTAATATTTTAATGTGGAGAATGTGAATCATAAATAAAATATTTCAATATCAACTATGTATATATTATATAAAACAAGTGAAAATAAAGTGTGTGAGCTCAAAAACTAGCATAGATCTATTTTAAGCCTAGATCTACCAAGAGTTTAGAGGAATCAAATCTCTAATGGTGCAAACACTCTCAACATTTTGTAAATCCCAAGTTAAAATGAATCTATATTGGTATAATAATATTTAAATATTCCTAGTCCATTGTTGAGCAAAGTGATGTGAAATCATGCAAACTAAGAGATTCAAGGTTCAATCCTCCACTTGTAACACAGTCTACGAAGAAGAGAACAAGTTTTAAACCCTATAATAAACACCATATCACCTTAATGAAAAACTAACCCAATTATCAATTCTTCTAATTTATATATATAATTATAATTAAATAAAATGAAACATGATTCATGTTAAATCCAAAAGAAAGGAGGACACATGGGAGGAAGGTGAGGAGTTCCAGGAACCCTAGTCATGGCAGAACCGTAGGTCAACAGGGAACCTGAACCGGTGTTCCTAACAATGACAATGGAGTTGGATATATGTTGGAGGTATATCACGCGGGTCTGACCGTGGTTTATGCGTTTAATATTCGTTTCGGACCTCGAACTTTAGGCTTGTCAGGTTACTGTCTCTTGTTTGTGGAATACCGTCCGTTTTGGGTTTGAACTCCATTTTCTCAGCTGCCTACTATCCCCTGGTTATTCGGCAGTCAAATTTTTTTTACTGTCGGTTACAATGGTCGAAGAAGACCTCGTAGACTACGAGGAGGACCCCATGCCAGAACAGGAGATTTGGGCTCATCAAGTTGGCCCAGACATGGGCCCCTGGCAAAATAAATCACTCTGGTCGACAGCTACATTTCACTCGTCACAACACCCACCCTCCACCGGTAAACGACACCCTATTGTTGTCAATGTTGATGACTTATCCGGCTTGGAATGCCCTCCCCTCTCCCCGGCCACTCTGAATCTGCTCGGAACTAGTCTTCAGGCATCGCCCTCTTTTGACTCTCCCTTAACTCATCCCCCGCACTCTTTGCCACTGAACCCCCCATCCTACTCCTTTGCTGTGGCTGGTCCTTCAAACCTCCCGCACCCTGCTCAATCCTTCGTACATCCGGGCTCGTGTAGCTACAACCCTCACTCCCCCATTAGATCTGACTGCTTTAGTTCTCCTATCCAAAACCCTAGGCCTGCAATATCTACCCAGCAAAGCTCTTTGGAAGCGTGCAGAAGTTTACTCAGAGAACATCCCACGGGCTGTCACACGGACAAGCCCAAAAAGGGTCGGTGCCTCAAAGCGGTGGACACTGACATAAATTTGACCTTTGGAGAAGACGTCTCGATGGCAGACGCTATGGACACGACAAGGAAAGTTCTTGTTGGTCGTGTACGAGGCAGGAACTATACAGTGGAGCGTCTACGTCAATGGATCATGGAGATTTGGGGTTCTCTGTTGAAAGAACTTCCAGTTTAGGGTTTTGGCCAGAGGCTGGTTTGCCCTCTGCTTTCATAGGGAGGAGTATACGGACTGGATATTATCGCGCTACTGGCATAATGAGCTTGCTCCTGTACTGCTAAAGAGATGGGATCCACTCTTGGACCCGGAGCGTGAACAGTTGGGAGCAGGGCCTATTTGGGTCAGACTGCCAGGTTTGCCCATGCAGTTCTGGACTCCTCAGGTTTTTAAACATATTGGAGATGCACTGGGGACTTATCTTGAGCACAACTAGTCCTATGAAAAGACCAACATTATGACTATGGCAAGTATTTTGGCACACCTTGACACCAAGGAGGGGCTTGAAGAAAAAATCACTCTTCACAGGAGACATTTTTCATGCAAACAACTCCTGGACTATGGAGGAGTCCCATTTAGATGTAGGAGGTGCCACAAAGCGGGTCACCTATACAAGGACAGTCCATTGCTCTCTTCGGTTACTTCAGAGACCTCTCTAGGGACCAAACATCATATCTCATAAGAGCTAAATAAGGGAGACCAGCAACAAGGACAGGCACCTCCTAAGGTTGCAGCGAGCGCTACACAAAAGGCAAAAAATCAGCGTAGGGCTCCGACCTCTCCTCCACGGACACACTCCAAATCTGCTGCGGAAGCGCCTCCTCTATCGGGTAATGGATCTATCCCCATAACCTCTGTACATTTATTAGATGTTATGTTTTCTTCTCTGTATTCATCTTTGCACCCCCCTTCCTTTGCTCTTTGTCCTATCCCTACCATCCCTTGCTCCATATTTCCTCCTCCCCCCACTTTCTCTACTACACTGACCTCCCACAGGGATTTTTCCACTCCTCCCTCTCATATATCCTCCCCATCTAGGACGGGATCCCATCCCTACAACCTCATATCCAGATCTCGACAATTATCTTCACAATTTGGTTTGGACCACTCCCCCAAAAAGACCAAAAGAAATAAACCTACTAGAGGACGCCCTTCCAGGATCAAAACAGCCATCAAGACTGCGGTGGCTGATGTAGCAAGGGGACGTCAATACACCATTGAAAGGGCACTTAGAGCAATTAAGCCCTCCATCCCTATGTCCCCATGATTTGGCTCTCCTACAACTGCAGGGGATTGGCCAACCCTACAAAGAGATTGGCTCTAAAACGTCTTTTACATAGTTCCAATTATGACATCCTCTTCCTACAAGAAATCCTCTGCTCATCTGACATAATTACCAGAACCCTCCAATCTATCCTTCTAGGCTGGGTTTTTCAGGGATTGGATGCTATTGGCAGATCCGAAGGCCTTGCTATAGGAATAAACCCTAAATTTGTTAAGCTTATTTCCTCTTGGGGTGATTTGGGCTTCATGGGTATGGACATTTATGTGAGTGAGCTCAGGTTCCAGTTAAAAGTGATAAACATATAAGCCCCTAATCATAAGAGAATGGAGTTTTGGCACAAATTGATGGATCACAATCTTGTAACAAGCAACACCATTATTGGGGGTGACTTAAATTTTTCACTGGGTATGGAGGAATCTTGGGGACATCATACCCAGATTGACCCTATATCAGACCAGATGAGTACTCTGCTGGAAACCTTTAAACTTGTTGATGTTCCTATGAAAAAAAAATTGCCCACATGGCATAACAGGAGGATGGGTGAGGTTGCTCTAGGTCAGAGATTGGACCGTTTTATGATACATGAAGATCTTCTACGTACCCTACCCTTATACAGACAATGGGTTGGTACTAGAGGATCTTCTGATCACCTCCCCATATATCTTCAAATCTCTGGTCTCTCAAAAAAGCCTCGTGCTCCCTTCAAATTCTTTACTAGACACCTAAAAGACCCAGATTTCATCAATCTGGTAACTGAATTCTGGAGAGCATAACCCCCTCTTAGGGAGCAGAGAATGGCAACTGATTTCTGTGTTCGACTTAAAAAACTCAGGACTATGACAGAGGCATGGTTTAGGCAGAATAAATTGAGAGATGAACAAAACCTAAAGGACATTGAATTACAGATAACCCAGCTCACGAATGAAAAGGGGCTTGAATACTTAATGGATGACACTAAACTCCAACTCATAAATCTGGAAAAACAAAAGGCAAAGATACTACTTGAAAAGGAAGAATAGTGGAGGCTGAAAAGTAGGGCTATTTGGCTACAAGCGGGAGATCAAAATACTAAGTTTTTCCACAATTTTGCCAACAGAAGGAAGGCCTCAAACAACATTTGGCAGCTGCCCTGTGACATAGATGGATGGGCCTCTACTCACCCTCAATCAGCCAGGTTGGGGAATACCCATTTCAAAAGTCAATTTACTGCGCCGGCAACCATCACCCTCCGAGACATCATAAACCTGGCTGGCCACTTCCCTAGGTTTGTGGAACCGAAAGTTGTAGAGGATCTGATACAACCTGTCACCATGGAGGAAATAGAAGGAACACTTAAATGGTTCAAGAAGGACAAGAGTCCTGGCCCGGATGGATGGCCAGTTGAATTCTACACAGCTTTTCTGGAGCTTCTGGGACAGGACCTGTTGGCGGTCATTGAAGAAAGTAGAACTACAAGACACATCCACCTGCCCATAAACTTCACATATTTGGCTTTGATCCCTAAGATAGATTCACCGACCTCTTTTAATGATTTCCGCCCCATATCCCTTTGCAACTGTCTGTATAAAATTATTTCCAAAATCATAGCCAACTGCATCAAGCCCATTTTATCCAACCATATCTCTCTGGAGTAATTTGCTTTCCTCCACCATAGACATATTCAGGATGCCATTGGCTCAGCCCAAGAAGCCCTTCACTCCATTAAGCACAAAAATCTCAAGGGACTTACTCTCAAAATTGATCTATCAAAGGCTTTCGACAAAGTGAATTGGCTTTACATCAAGATGATTATCACTCACTTGGGGTTTCCCCTAGCTCTTATCAACCAGATCATGGGATGCATCTCCTCTGTATCGTTTTCCATTCTTATCAATGGATCTACAACTTCATCCTTTAATATTGATAGAGGGATAAGGCATGGATGCCCCTTATCACCACTACTATTCCTATTAGTTATGGAAGGATTGAGCCGGCTAATTGATTCAAAAAAAATAAGAGGGGGCCTCAGAGGGCTAAAAATTATGGACCACTACTATCTGACACATCTACTATTTGTAGATGACATATTGATTTTCTTGAATGGTAGTGTTTTAGACACCACTTCAATGTATGAGATACTAAACCTCTTCAGCAGAGCAATGGGAATGGAAATAAACAAAGACAAATCCACCATCTCTCTATCTGATTGTACACAACAGGAGTCACAGCTAGCCATACAAAAATTTCCATTTCAAGCTACTGAGCTGATGGAGGGGCTCAAATATCTAGGTTTCAAGCTAAAACCAGATGGGTACAAAATTGCTAATTGGACCTGGATTATCACAAAAGTGGAGAAGGGAATAAACTATTGGTGTCACAGGTTCCTTTCTAGGGCAGGCAGACTTATTCTGATCAAATCAGTCCTTGAAGCCACCCCATTTTATTGGATGTCACTGGCCTAGATACCAAGATGGGTCCTTCATAGAATTCAACAAATATGTTGCAAATTTCTTTGGAATGTAATAAAGGAGGGCAAACCTTTTGCCTGGGTGAAATGGAACAAAATTGCTACTCCAAAGAAGTGGGGAGGTTGGGGTCTCAAACTACTTCCTGCCTTTGCACAAGCTTTGGCTGCAAAACAGAGTTGGTTATTATTAAAGAAAAAAAGTCTTTGGACTGATATTATCCTTCATAAATATATCTGGCCATCTACTAATATAGATTGGATTAAAAGTCCAACATGGAACAGAAAAGGTATTTCGGTGATTTGGAGGACCATATTAAATTCACTTCCCATTATCAAGGATGGACTGTTATGGAAAATTGGAAATGGAGCCTCAGTTTGCATTGGAATTGATCCATGGACTGGCTATGGAAACTCCCATCAACTACCAATTGGACTGATTACTCACTTAAACAACAGAGGCATTAAGTATATTGAGCAGATAGGTGATCAAGAAAATTCTACTTTTCATACACAAGCATGGCTAACTGAGCAGAACTGGAACATACCATATGAATGGAGCAGAACTTGGCAAAACTATATCTAGGCACTCACAGAATCACATGTTAGATTAAAGAATGAAGAGGATGAACTCATATGGGCACACTCAAAATCTGGAAAATACTCCTCAAAGTAGGGCTATGATACCATCATTGCAGATAAAAAACCGAAGGCCTTAAGGAGCTGGTGGTTATCAATATGGAAATTAAAAGCTCCACTGTGCACCAGACTACTGATGTGGAATATATTAGAGAATAAGATCCCCACTGGAACCTATTTAAAAAAGAGGGCATTTTTGGGACCTACCTGGTGTGTCCTTTGCCTACAGGAGGAGGAATCGACCCAGCATGTTTTTCTTCCATGTCCGACCACCAGGAACATTTGGACTCAAGTCCTACAAACTCTAAATCTGAATATGAGATGGCAGGGCGCAGATATTAAAACAGCATGGGAAAGCTAGTGTGGTACTACTGTCGTGGAAAAAACAAGAAACCTCCCCCTTCTGGTCTCATGGCACATATGGCTCAAGCGAAATATCAAATATTTGAAGACAAGCCAGTAAACTGGAACCTGCTCCCTCCGAAAATCTGCACTGTCTTTGAAGAACTGCCAAATGATCAATGCCAAAAGAGACCTAGGATTATTCAACAGGAACAGATAAACAAAACTATACCTTGGGCCTATTTTGATGGTGCTACCGAGCATCATGGCTGTGGAAGAGGCATATGTTTTTACCTATCAGATTCACACTTTTTCCAGATTAGTATGGGATTGGGACCAAGCACAAATAATCATGTTGAACTGATATCCCTACGCCACCTGATATACTTTGCCATTTTGAAACAATGCAGAAACATTCAAATATTTGGGGACTCAAAGAATGTGACTGATTGGTTTAACAACACAGCTGTTTGTAATGCCTACACTTTGAGATCTATTGTGGAATAAATTGTTCTTTTCAAAACATTCTTTAATCAGATTTATGTTTCTCATATCTACAGGGAAAGAAATGAAACTGCAAACAGGCTATCGAAAGAAGCGACGCATCGTCCTCTAGGAGAGTGGATGATCGTTGAGCATACACCTGCATGAATCTATCACTTCTTCCACATGCCATACATCGATGGGAGACTACAGAGGGGCAACATTCCCTAATTATCTGCATTTGGATATACAAATTTTTTGAAATTTTGATACAGCTTTTTATTAGTATTTATGAGAAAATGTTTTTGTAAATATGGACAGCATATACACAACCACGTGGGTGAATATTTTGAACTTTTTATTGATGGTCTTGAACCAGCACAGTATACCCTTTTGGGTTTCATTGTAAATATTAGCTTATAACATCGGAGATAGATAGCCACGTTACAGCATATGCCTTTGGGCATCTACAACATGTAATTTCACCAATGAAATTATGAATTTTCTTTACGAAAAAAAAAAAAAAAAAAAAAAAAAAAAAAAAAAAAAAAAAAAAAAAAAAAAAAAAAAAAAAAAAAAAAAAAAAAAAAAAAAAAAAGAAGAAGAAGAAGAAGAAGAAGAAAGAAGAAGAAGAGAAGAAGAAGAAAGAAGAAAGAAAGAAAAAGAATGAAAATCCAAATCCAACATTTAAATCAATTGGTATGAGAGATGAGGACTTAAAAGATGTCGGAAGGCTTAAAATAGCGAAGTTTGGTTATTTTACAACGACCTCCACTTTGGAAATTCAAACTAAAGTCCAAACATAATTGTTTCATTATAGAAGAATATATCATTTAAAATTTTAATTTAGTTTATTTAAAAGAGTTTATATTGGTAACTTTATATATAATTAAGAATCATATATGTATATTTTAGAGTGTTTCAATTTATATATAATTTCAAAAGGCTTAAAATTTTATTTATGTTTGAGTTTTGCTCATACATTTAGTTTTGCATTATAAGTATTTTATTGTGAAGTTTAATCTTTTTTAGCCAATTAAGGTTGTATTAGTGTAGACTTTCTCGATTGATTATAATATAACAAGCAGTCTATTGCTTTGGAGAATCTAAGATGCCTAGCATAACAATCATCTCTTTGGGAAAATGAACTAAGCAACCATGAAGATGGACCACTTTACTTTTGGAAGTGTTATTAGTGAATAAGTTGATTTAGCGGTTGTGGAATATGGTAAACAAATAAATGCCAAAATTATAAAAACCAGTTTTTAATTAGACAACTATGTGGTTAATGTTGTGGTTGGCATGTATGTCAAATGTGGGAGTATAGATGTCGCTTGCCAACAGTTTAATAGAATGCATGTACGGGATAGGATTTCATGGACTACGTTGATCATAGGATATTCCCAAAATGGACATAGTGAAGAGGCCTTGAAACAATTTTGTCAAATGCTATAGGTAAACATGAACACAAACTAGTTCACATTTGCAAGTATTCGCAATGCATGCGCTAGCCTAGCATCTTTGGAAAAGGGCAAGCAGATTACAACCCATGTAGTTAAATCTAGTTTTGAAACAGATGTCATTGTGGGTGGTACTCTTATTAAAAAAGGACAACTTATTATACTTAGCTTGTACACATTACTAACATGTTAACCTTGAAGTTGATTATTAGCTCGAATTAAGTAAGACCGAGGGTGAAATAAGCTTTGGTGGCCTTTAGGTAACAAGAGATTTTGGTGGGAAGTTATCTCTGCTTTCCTTACAACAATAGACTACAAAATTGATATAGCCTTCGGACATATGATGCAACCTCTTCAAGATGCATTATCCAAAGTTTAAAATGCCTATTTTAATATGTCAATTCAAATCCCAATGCTTGTTTTAAAATGTTAATTCAAATCCCACTTATTACATGCTTGCTCCTCATCAGTTTAACCACTTATTACTGGTTGAATTGTTGAACGGGGTTGGAAAGGTATCAGAAATATCACTCAAGGGTGGAACATCTCTGGCTTAAGCTCTTGAGGGTGGAACAAGATTGTTCTAGAAATTTTATCCCAAGGGTTTTAACTCGACCAAATGTTCTCAATGTTGCTAAGCATTATTAAATTTCTACAAAAACCTAGAAGCATAGTGTTTCCAAGAATTAATGAATTGTTGCAAAAACCAGGAAGCAAATGTGGAAAATGCAATTAAAACACTCACCTTATTTTATATTTGTTAATAGGAATTGTAAATGTGTGAAGTTACTACAACTAAGTTATCATATAATAGACTCACAGGGTACATACATCATCAGGGTTGTAGTTTATGTTGCAAAGAAAACAGTGCCAGACTATGCAACATTTAGATTGCATAACATATCACATCTCTCTTCCTCTATGCTATTATTTTATATGCTACCGACTTACAACACTTCCTTTGCAACATTTGGCGCAATTGCTAGTTTAGTTTATGAAAAGAGTTTTGGAAAAGAACTTGATCTTTGTAAAACTATAAGGTTTGGTGGTTAAGTGTTATAAGGAAGAAACAATTGTGTTAAAATGATCTGTGAAAAAAAAATAGTTTTATTAAAATGACACTTTTCATAAGGAAACATAATTGTGAGAGAAGTGCCAAATGATCCATTTCACAACTTGATAATTCCATTCTTCACTACACTACATTTATGTGGATCAAAGGTTTAAGGCCTTACAACAACTAACCTCAAGTTAGCATATAAGTACACATGCCACCCTTGTACCTATCCAAGTGGTTCATTCCACAACTTGAGTCATCACTTTCTCTTGTGTAACATGTATGCTTAAACAACAAGTCTTGCAACTTCCTTGGGGAATACACCTACCTATGTCAAGATTTCATAACTTGGACTACAAACCCTTAGGGTGTTCACATATGACTGGTGTTATCACACCATTGGAGCTCTCATCACATGTTGGCTCCTTCGTCAGGCTTTGAACCATTGGCTCCATCTTTGTTTTCTCATCTGTAGCACCTCTCTCTTGCAATCTTCCATCGATCCAGCTCTAAAAACTATTCTTACTTTCTTGTTGTGATCTCCATGCTACCAATGTAACTTTATTTAAATTCTTCACATATACCTACAAAATACACAACCATTTTTTTCCCTTATTAACTACTACCTTCAAAATATATAACATTTTCTTTGTAAACACGAGAGCCCCACAAAGATTTGGTTTCTACATTGATATCACATATATTTTTTTTTCAATTTTTTTATCTATTTTATTTTATTTATTTTTAACTTTTCAACAACGAACCTCATTTCTTTTTCAATAGTGAACCCATCTTCCATCCCAAACTAACCTTCGTCGTTCTTCCACATGCATCCCTAGGAACTAAAAATCGATTTATTGTCTTCATGGTCTTTGCTTTGTTAAGATCAACATAACTCACCTCTTTAACCTGCTACTATTTAGCATGGCCATTCTCATTAATCAGTGCCTCAAGCAAGCTCTCATTTCCATACTCATGCACATTGGTACAATCTTCCCAACATTTCAAGAACATGCTAGAGGAATCAATCCCCTTTCCATACCATCAACAGTGCTGACGCTCGATCTCTGAGCCTTAGCTTGACTCTAATTAGCTCAGCACCATCATCTTCAACCTGAATGTCCAAAGTTTGGATTGTGTCTTCAAATCTCTCCACATCCTGTAAGAGGCTCAATTCTATGTGCCACGAGCCCCACATTTCCACTTCTCATCTACACCCTCCACATTCAACGGGCTCACTCACTTAGCAGCACAAATGCTACCGAATTTTTCATGCCTCACTCACTTATAGTAGACTCACAGGTTCACTCTGCACATGAACTTCATTATCCACAAAACTGTTGCTTTTCTTATCTCGAAGCCCCTTATCACAAATTTTATGGAGTTGTTGCATAAGGCTACATGTCAGCCACTACCTCTTAGAGGCTTTGCTTTAGTCATATCCTAATTTGCTACATTTTGGGTTTCTCATTGTCATGCCTACAAACACAACCACACCTCTTAATCACGATATTCTAAAGGTTTCATGGTGATCACATCCACGGCCTCTAAGCCACCACTATAAGTCCCAATTTGTGTGCCTCTATGTGGCCACAATTACGCATGACTTCCATACATCAAAAAGCTCTCCTTCAAATCATGAACCTTGTCTCATCCTCTAATCAAGCTTTGATGTTGTGTTCCTACAAACCTTTAGGTCGTCTATGCATATCTCAGTTTCCTTGCTGAAATTGGCACTTTTCTTCTTCATGTCTTCTTTTTATTTCTCAAAAAACTTTGGCCATTCATAACCATGCTCTACTCCACACACAACAAATTTGACCATAAATTTGATACCAATTGTTAGCATCACAAAAACAAGAGAAGTGGTGGCATCTAAAGACACTGCTGTTTAGGATCCCAATGGCCACGAGAACAAATTTACCTAGAGCCTTTCTTCCTTTAAATAGATTATATTGCACATGAATACCATGGGTCATTACCGTGGTTCTCATAAACCTAGAGTTGCAAAACCATCAGTAACTTGAAAGTTAATGAGTCAAGTTTACCTTAACTACCCTAACACATTACATATATGTCAATGTAAAGGAGGAAACTTGTGAATTGTGATGATCTCTCTTAACATGTGAAAGTTGAAAGAATCTCTAAAATAATGAGTCCAAAAAAGTATTTTTAAACAAGTTGTCCAAAGGTGAAGATAGAAAAATTATAGTGGCTTAGAAAGGAATAAGAAGAGACAAAATTGAATTATATGAAGAAAATTGAGAAGGGAGTGTATGATAACCGAAATTGTAAAAGGAAGAATAAGAAAAATATAATCAATTTTCCAATTTATGGGCCCTACATCAAGTGCTTATTAAGGAGGTTTTAGAACTTAAAAGAAAGAATGTCGGAAAAATTGGAGAAGGACAAGAATGATTTGAAGGTATAATTTGGAAATAAATGTAAAGAAATGAAGATTTTGCGCATTTATAACCAAGTAATCCATAAAAATGTTAGTTGCAAAATCAAAAAAATTATATGAAGAGATTTTCATGAAAATTGGAAGGAAATAGATAAAATGGTTTAAGATGAACTAAATAAATGAACTTAGTTAAAATTGTTGGGTTGTGTTATATTCTTTCCACGACTAGCCCACGTAGTTAATCGGGGGGTTAGAGGGGGGGTGGAGCCCCACTTTGTTGTGTCGATTGCATAGAGGGGGGGGTCACAAGGGGTTTGAGGTATACCCGTAACCCCACTTTATGGGGTCCGAGGCAGCGCCCTAGAAAATTTTGGTTTTGGACCCTATGTTAGGTTCGGCGGACCCACCTATGGTTTTGTGCATGATTTTCGCACATGTTTTTTGGACGCGATGGTTTTTGGTCCATGTTATTGGATGCTTCGGCATGTATAAATATGTATTATAACATTGAAAGGAAAAAAATGAAAAATCAAGCTGGTAGTCCAAGTTTTGGGATCTAGGGAAAATCTCTGTGTATATGTGTTTTATGTGTTATGCTCTCGCATTGTTTATTTTCTGTGTTTTAGAATTCATATGCAAGTAATTTCTGTACGGGGTTAAAACCTACAAAAACACAAATATAAGAAAGAATTAAAAATGGATGAAATAAATTGATTTTTATTATCACTCTCCTTATCAAGAAAAACAGAAGTATAAGAAGTTCATAAAAAAAAGAAATACTTAAATAAGTTGAATACAACAATATGAGATAAAATCCAAATTGGAAAATGCAACTAAAATATTTGATGGCATCTAATTGGAGAAAATGCAAACAAAAGCCAAGCAAGATTTTACCATTTTACTCTACCAAAAGGAAAGGATGACACATTTATCAAAAGTGATGGAGAACCATCAAAAGTATATCATACTATCATCATTGTTATTAGTTCGCAGAGACTATAGCGATTGCAAGAGTCTTGACTCGCTATTAATTTGAGTTGATCATGATCCCATTTAACCAAAGTTTTTGTTAAAATGTTATATTTAAAATTATTTAATTTTAGTGTGATTGGAAAACAAGGTTTGAGGCCTTATTGTGGGCTTCACACTTTTCAATGTATTCATATCTTTGTCTACAGTGCAATATAACCAATGTTTTAAAGTTCTTCACTTTTCATATTCAAAATTCAAAGTTCCAAAACTTTAGATACATGAGATAACTTGAATTAATGTTAATTTTCAAGTTAAAGTTAACATTATTCTGAAACATTTAATGTTTCAAATGTTTTATCAGTGACTTTTGCATATACAAAGTAAGCATCTGGCAGTTAATTGTTTAATCGGTGACTTTTGCATATACAAAGTAAGCATATGCAAGTTAACTATAAGGAGTAGGCACCTGTCTCGCCACTTCATCCCACTTGAGTGGCAGCTTCAACACCTACCTCACAAATTCAGTACAGATTCTTGCTTCACCTCTTTCACATACTTATGTTCCACCTAGAGTCTTTCACACATGGCTTCAAGATACCTTTGATATCCTAAAACACCACAATCATAGGATAAGCATGAAAACATTTATTTATTTGTATATTTTAGCAAGTATGAATTATAAACATAAGTTGTGTTTTATCAAGGGCATGTGCATACGCACATAAGGAGGACCACCAACGTGATGGAAAAATTGAAGCTCAAACAAGTATTATAAGTCCTGGTTTCACTGACCCAATTTGTTACAGTTCGGGCTCCTCCATCAGATGAGTATTTTAAGCCTATTTCCGCAACTCATAAAAAAATATGGTGGTGAGATAAGCTAGTTATCAACTATTGAATGTCATATATACAAGTTAGGGTCTTACATTGGGGCAAAGAGCCCCTAAATATTTTTGGTAAGCATAAACAGAACAAATTCAGACCAATCCCACTGAAATACTAATAGGGTTTTCGACTAAATCAAGAAAAATGATTTTTAAGAAATTTACCAGCATAACTAACTGCTTGTGCATCCTCTCTATAAAAGTGGCTTATTGGGGTGGTAAATTCCCCTCTATGAACCTGGACTTATATGAGGAATATTTACATTACTCTAACAATTCCCAAGTAAAAGGTGGAAATCTGATAAATTTGTGTTACCTGATGAATAACAGCGGGAACTAACGGTGCATCGAACAAGTGATTTGACAAGCAAACAGTGAGGAACGGCTTCATTCGACACAGCGTTAATTTTCTTGGCACTTTGCTTTTAAAGTGTAAACCCTGTGCAATTTTGAAATTTCACAGTGAATAGAAAGATTTGAGTGATTGTTTTCATCCAAAATGCTCAATTCCCTTAAAAATGATTAAAAAAAACAACAACAACAACAACAATAATCTTGGAAGGACCAATGTTCTTTGAAACGTTGAATCCCATCTTCCAGAAACAACAGACCATGACAAAGAATCAGAGCAGAGCAAAGAACCAACGCTCGATACAAAGTCCCTATCCTCTGAATGTGGTAGACCAAAGCCAGATCTGAGTCCAATCTTGAAGAACAAGTTGAAGGAAGGTTGTGAGACCAGACAATTCCTACAAGGAACACTGAAGTTCATCAAAACCCATCCAAACTATAATCCCACCTTTGCAATCACTCCATTGTATCAAGAATAGGGGCCAACCTTCCACCGTATGCCATGGAGCATAAGAAATGTACAAGGGAGTAAGGTAAGATAAATGCTCATCTCATTGACCTTAATGCAACACATTACTTATCCATTCTTTTTAAACATACTCATATTACAAAATTTGAATACCTGCAATTTATGGAATGAATGAAACATAAATAACTCCTCAATAACTCTCCTCGTTAGCATCATCATTCAAAATAACTCTATCATTTGCCTTCACATTTGTTACGAGATTGAAGGTCAAATTTTATGGACTCAAAGTTCCTCACTACACATTAAGCTTTGTGAGTATGAATATTGACCATTGCATGTAGATCCCAAGCATATGGAGTTGTCTTTCTCCAAAAGCTTGTCTGCAAAGTGTTTTTAGAGTGCACTTCCCCTTCCTAACTCCAAAAAATGGACACCCAAATACTCATCATTATATAATTCCAACACAATGCACAGAAATGTTGTTCCTTGAAGTATTTCATAAGTGAGGACTTAGGAAGCATTGAATAATGTTGCCTAATGTTCCTAAATTCATTTTATGTGATAATCCCAAATTTTAGAAATTGTTGAGACTCTTTAAATAGGTAACCTTGGAAAACAATTGAAGATATCCAACACATGATTGTGTAAAATACTATTGCTTAACTAACATTTCAAATAATTGGCCATACAGATGTATACTTAGAACCTCTTGAGATTGTATAGGGTTTTTTCATCATATACAAACTACAAGCTATGATCAAGTTTAGTATGTAGCACAACATCATTCCTTTAACCCATTTATTATTGGATTATAATTCATTTATTCTACTCTAACCATTCATAATATAAATATTTGTGCGGCACATTTGATCATGGGTTGAGAGTGATTGAATTGCTTTCCTTGGTTATTATTTGCAATATTTGTATACTGTATTGATAGTAGATAGCCCACAAAGAACTCACGAAGTCCCATTGGTCTTCGCATAAGATGGTATTTGGTTACCGAGAGTTATTGACTAAATTTATTAATTAAATTTTTTCGAAGTTGAAAATAAAATGGGTTCTCCTATGGTGCCACAAGGATACCAATTGACAACAAATTTATTTTCAATTGACGAAATTTATTGTCCTTAATACAATTAATATGTGTTGTTGGAAGTTACACATGATTTAGATAATCAAAAATGTATCTAAGATACCATTGATCTTCGTTCAGTGACATCCGATAATTAAGTCTATTGTGAGGACCTATGAAATGATAATCACCATTATGTTCATATCACAATGAGATGATTATCAGTCAGTCTTGCAATGAAAAACTCGCTTCTCTCCATTTTAATTAATTCCCTAAAATTGTAATTAATCATATCAACTTGCTAAATGTATCTTATCATATCACTTATTGATTGTGGACTTCTAAAATTCAATAAATAGAGTCAGATAAGTTAACCTTATATTTTTCCATGCTTGAGAAACATTGACATATCTGGTTCGATATATCCACTGTATCACCTATGAGATGTGAATTGTAGATAACTCTGGGTAAGAAGATACACTCGAAGTTTCCTACAAAAGAATCCAGTGCATCAGCACCAGATGTTGAATTTCATACAAATATGATATACAAACATTAAACATAACCTATATCAACTCTAAAACATGATAAAATTTACAATTAATATCAATATTTTAATATTTCTAAGAAATTACGTATAAGACGAGAGAGGCACTGCAAAAGTTAAACTTAAAAGCTTATCATGGAAAGTTGAAATAAGAGTTGTTAATATTTTGATAGTGTTGGTCTTTCCAACAATTGATACCTCTAGCTGTGGTAAATAATCACCAACAAACCTAGGGTTAATGTCAGCACCATTATGGCTGTGAAATCAATGATTAATAAAATTTCTTAGAAGCATAATTTTCCGCAATCATTAATAAAGGAGTCGTTTAAGGACACAGAGGAATTGACCGGACGACGAAAAGTGGCCGGAATCTGGGCAAAAAAATTAAAAAAAATCTTGTAGGAGCAGTGTTTGAATCGTGTTTTTGATGGTAGAAATGGATTCAGCACTATCAAAGAAATCTAAGACACCTAAAATTTTGAAGTTTAACAACTATAATTTGTATTTACGGAAATCCTTGCCTGATTTTCTCTAAATATGATCGGAATTTTCATAACTTTCCGGGCAACTCCTCCGCCTCGTTAGACTATGCGATTAGCAAAACATAATAAAAAAAGAGAGAGAACTTGTGAATGTTTACAAATCCTAATACATTATATTGTGTACAGGTATCATTGAGGCTTCTATTTTTTGTCGTGTTTAATTTTAATCGTACCATCTCCAAAACCCTATGTGCTTCAATTGGATTTGATTTTGTGTCGGAAAATATAAGGCTAAAATTGGTAACCCGATTGTTCTTTCCTAGAATTTTCCATTTCCACTAACTGCAAGACATTTATTCAATTAATATTGAAATTTACTCACTTATTCAATTAATATTGCAATTTACTCACTTTCTTGGACTTTAGCATTACATTTTTGGAGATCAACTTCATTTTGCACAGGGTCTACTACAGTAAAAGTGGTCAGTGTTGATCCATGATTGATTTTTTTAGTTTTTAACTCTTTTACATGGGTTTGGACTTCAACATGCTTTTATAATTTATTTCTATTAGGATTAATTCGATATGCCTTTCAATGGTTATGAAGTTGTGTTTAAGTTATCTTTTACATTGCTTTTAGATCTCAAAAAATGGTCTTTATTATTGATATAAATATAGTGATATCTCCAAAGATTACTAGAAATAATATTCTTAATACTGCATTTTATGAACATTTAATTGCATGTTTCTGCACTTGATTTCCTTTTTTCCACTTACGCATCTCCATGATGCTCATGCTTATCTATTCCAGTATTGGAATATAGATTGAGTTGAAAGTTGTTAGAAGGCCTCATATAGTGGTATTCCTTATCTATATCGATGCTTTGGGTAAAAACCAGAGGGCTTGACTAAAAATCATTGAGTGAACTATATTAACCACCATTTTATCTACATTTTTGACCTAGGTAAAACATTCACGATGAAGTTGGTCATGCCCGAGATCATTATAAGCAATGTTGTGAAAGATGTTAACAATTTCAACAACTAATCACTTTAAAAGTGACTAGACATATATCTAAATCCAACATCTAATAAACACACAGCCTATTAGGTCATGGTGAAGTTTGAATCCAAATTCCAAAGCTCTTGTCCATGTTTTGAATTTGTAACCAATTACCACTATAAGTAGTCCTTCAAAAGATCATAGCCAACTGCGTTGTAAATCATTTTATAAGAAACTTCATAGCAGCAGGGTAAATCCAACACCTCCATAGATGAATCACTTTGAAAATAACTCAATGGCAGTAGGTTAAGTCGAACATCTAATAGACACAGGAACCCAACATGCCCATTGTCAATCAATTGTGAGGATTGATTTGTGGAAGACTCTTAACAACACCAAGACAACTCCAGGGATTTTGTTGGACAATTTTGGTTATCATTATGGTGATTTACAATGCCTTTTAGATAGCCTACTAGATTAAAGTGCAAGGGAACTAAAATAATTTTACCTTAAAATGGAAATTGTAGCTCTTCTTCTCTATGCCATGGACTTGATTATCTACAGTTGAATTTGGTAGGCTATGTTTGAAGCGAGAATAAAATATCAATCCATGGCAGTTCTTTTGATGTGTTGTGCGGCAGACTTGTTAGCCATTGCATCCAGGAAACAAATGGTGATTTTTAGTCCAAAATAAACACCAATATTTGAATCCCTTGTGGTTGCAAGCCATGCACCTTATGACCCAAACAAAATTGTAAGAAACTCAATTCTAGAATTGATCATTGTTAATGAATTGTTCCAATTCATAGTTTCTATTTGCTTCCCAAATACCTGTATATAGTAGTGTGTACTTTGCATAATCATAATAGCTTTTGAAGAGTTTCCTTCGTTTTTCTAAATCCATCACTTATGATTATGAATTCCCTTATTTCCAAGCTTCTTAATTCTATGAATTCCATGCTTCTTAAGAGTTAAAGTCCACAAAGATTGCTTCTAAGCTTCTTTATACCTTCCTTACATTGTTCTTGCAATAATATTAAGGTTTATTTTTTGTTTTACTTTTGTCAATAATTCAAGTTGATCCTAGCAATAAAGAAGATATTGAATTATGGCAAGCACACAACCCAAAAATTTTCTCCATGGCTGAAAAGAGTCCCGAAGGAAAAGTTGTAGCTCATGCTTGCCAAAATTTTATGTGCAATTCTCCAATAAGTGATCTCGTTACTCTTTAATAGTTGTTTCTTCAACCCCCAAAACTCCCTAACATATTAAATGGATGTAAGCAGTGAAAAATAATTGATTCCTTTATGCTTGTGTTCCGAAAAAAATAAATAAATAAATAAAAATAAAAATAAAAAATATAAAAAATAAAAAATAAAAAAATAAAAAATAAAAATAAAATAAAAATAAATAAAAATAAAAATAAAAATAAATAAATAAATAAATAAATAAATAAATAAAATAAAAATAAATAATAAAATAAAAATAAAAATAAAATAAAAAATAAAAAATAAAAAATAAATTGGCCTTACTGAGAATAGTGTCTGATGAAGGCAAATGTATGCATTGTTATTGATACTTCAACTATATATCAGAAATTTTTATATATAACATTTTATATCTTCCCAAATCTTATCATGGAATGTTATTATTACTTTTAATTTATCTAAAATCTTACTTATAAGGATTTCATACCATATAAATATTTTGGTTACAATTGATGATGGAGGTTGTTGAAAGTGGTGAGGAGTTGATGCCTCACATAACTAGTCCACTTATGATTCCATGTTCTGATAAGTCCCTATTCTGAGAAGGTTGTAGAGACTCTTGTTAGAAATATTTCAAATCGTCACGTATGACAATGGAAAAGAATGGAAATAGTTATTAATCAATTAACTTTATAGCCTAGCTCACAAAACTAGGATTAATCAGTCCTTTGTATCTTTAGACTTATTTTTTAAAAGTTTAACTGTTGCTTGAGAGTAGTGTCTTATAGGAGGCCAACATTTTCATGTTCTCTTGTAGGAGACCAACCAGGACTACCGTTACCTGCAGCTCTTATAAAATTCAACAATAAATACAAGAACTTACATAACAACGTCATTATCTACAGAGAAGAATAATTGTTAACCAACAACATTCCTAGAACCAACAACTACATTAACAAATTGGAAAGCTTATGAGAATGGATTGATTAAAAAAAGGAACTACAAAACATCAAACAAAGAATGATCAACAAAAATAATAAACACATACATATGGATGTAAAATAAATATTGGTACTAAGTGAGCAAAAGCTATGGAAATTCTATTAGTTGGCATCTTATTAGTCCCTGCCTTCGGCAATTATCAGGGACTATAGCGTTCACAACAGCGTTGACTCGGTATCAATTCGAGTTGACCAGAGCATCTAACTGACGTTTTTGGCTTTTATCCCAACTTTTATTTTTGACCTTTGATGTTTTTTAGATTTTATCTAAACTTTTATGTTGGAGGTCTTATTGTCGGGTTGTTGAATATCCAGGGACTAACAAAAGCTTTAACCAAATTTTGGATTTACTTGCTATTTGGCTTTATGAATTTTAAGCAAAGTTTGGTTCCTGCCACAAAGGTAGCCACCTACCACCTGCCATCTTTGGTTGCCACCGCACAGCGAGCAACTCTAGCCACATGCCTTTGACGCTTTGCGCCCTTCACCTCATGAAAATAGAACTGCAATGAATATAGTTATTAGAAAGTAGGCCCTTCATGAATATAGTTATCGGAAAGTAGGCGCTTCACCTCTATGTGCAGAACCCCCATGAAAATACCAACAACCAACATTGACGCTTTGTGCCCTTCACCTCTGTGTGCAGGACCGCCATGAATATAGTTATCAGAAACGTTGCCATGCTTCGCTGCTCGCAGTAGGTGCCTCACCTTTGTGTGCAGAACCGCCATGAAAATACCAGCAACCATCATTGACGCTTTGCTGCCATGCTTGGTTACTCACAACATACGCCTAGAAGAAGCAATGGATTTAGTGTTCAAAGCAAGCTCAAGGGTGTTCAGAGAAAAAGCATAAACAAACAAAAATCAACACACTGAAAGGTATTTTCAAATTCCAAATTTCAACAATTATTCAATCTACTGTAAAATAGTTACAGTAAAAATAGAACAAAAACAGAAATATAAACCTTGTTTGTGTTCGGAATGGGCTGGGGAGGCAATCTCCTCAAAAGAGGATATAACCATATATGGATATCTATCCAGCCCAAAAGTAGAGCCACCATCAATGTAGATCCCGTGGAGGATGCCTCAAGCTGTCTGCCCTTGAAGTAAGTCTGCCCAGTCCACCTACTTCTACTACAACAGCACATTGAACAACTTGCATAATGATTAGGTCGAATTTCTTTTTCTCGCCCTATATCTATCTATAACGAAGGTGCCACCATACATAGTAGAAAATGCCTCAAAGACCCTAGCCTAGGGTTTACGGAAAAGAACTGCATTACCTACCTCTACTTACTGATTCACTGAACCATACATCCAAGCTCAAAAAGAAATAGAAATAGATCTTACATCGATCAAGCAAAGTCCGAGAATGAAATGGGTCTGAAGTGCGAGAATGACTCCTTGATTGATAAGGTAAGTTTGAGAATGACTCCTTGATTTCTTAAGTTACCGAGGCTAGAAGCTTATAGCCCTTCCAATCTTGTTGGATAAAATCCTCATTTTACCAGAAGAACAACATCCCTAGCTGCTATGGTGAGAATGTCAGTGCATGAAATAATTTTAGGGAAAATGGACTCGATCTTTGTCTTGGCATCGTCTATAACGTAGAAGGCGCAGAGTGAAACGTTGGGCGGTCTATCTTTCTCTGCTTCGTTGTTTCGATTAGAGTCTAGCAGCACCAATGTGTCACAACTCTGCAATGTTTAAGATACAATTATTCAGATCAAGATGACATGATGAGTAATATTCCAACACAAAAAGAATGAATAAGTGGGCTATTAGGAATTATTATAAGAAGAATTACCCGAATGAAGCAGTGCATGCGTAGAATGCGAGCAAGGATTTTGGGGTTGAAGTGGGTAGCGTTGCGTATGGTATCTCTTATAACACTCTCTGCTCTTGGGCACGTCTTCTTGTAGTAGTCTTTGCTAAGACCTATGCTACTACTTGTCAATGCAGCTGCATCGGCCATTGATAATGATAATGACAATGACGAGGCGATACAGAATAATATGCAGACAATTGTCATCATTGCAATTCCAACACCCTGCATTAATTTTCTTTTGCACTAACTATATCTAAAGTCAAAATTGATATTCAAGTCCACGATGAAGCAGCAGTATTGTTCTCCACACACAACGTCTGCACTTTTAAAAAGTACTAATATCCTGGTATAAATATATAGATATGAGCTTCTTTCTTTGTCTTGTTGCATTATAAGTGGCCAAACAACCCAAACCTACAACATTCTCAACCATTTTTTCATAGTAACTCTTCCTTGATGCCAATACAGTGGCCAAACAACTGAAACTTGCAACACTATCGATCGTTTCTCAATCGTTTTTTCATAATAATTCCTCCATTTTTTTGTAGCAAACAATCCAAACTTGCAACATTCTCAATAGTTTTTGCATAGTTATTACTCCTGCATTTTTTTTGTAGAATACAACATCCTCAATCATTTTTGCATAGTAACTCCTGCTTTTTTATATTTGCAAGCCATAGCAAAGAAGCCATAAATTGTTAGGCACAGACACGTTTCACCATAACATACCAGATGGTAAGGAAGCAAACACCCAGGCAATGGCATAGACGCTTTAACCATGTGTAGGTGCATGACATGCAATGAGTGTGTTAATACATACGAATAAGTGGCAGAGACTTTTTTGATGCATTGTTATATGATTGTTGTTATGTATAGGTGTATCCCTTTTGTATCATACAGCACGTGTTGTTCTGACCTAATCTTGCATTTCTCTCATACCAAAAATCGGTTTAGGTGGGCGGTGCATGTGAAGAGAACGTGTCATGTTATATGATTGCCTGGCAAGAGCTTTAGAGAATTATAATTTGTGCGTCGGTGTCATATATGGGATGCCCGGCTAATAAATTACCCGTTCTTTAAAATGTTATAAAATTTTAAAGAACTCGTTCTTACCCGTTCTTTATTTTAATATGTAAATTATTTGTTTTATATTGAATATAAATGTATTGATAAGATGGCCAGTGACATATGAATCTATGAGCATCAACTTTTTGTAATTTATGAGGACGACAACCAGTAAAGCTGTAGATGGTATAAAATGTCGGCGTGTTTATTTTTCTGAAATCTCCCACCTGAAATTGAATAAGCATACCTGAAATTGATTATGTACTCTAGTTGCAAAAATTCTATATTTAGAACGATGTATTTCAACATAGTTGGGAAATTTTAATCTTGTTCTTGTGGTGGGAAATGTTTTTTTAATGTTGAGTAATTACTTTATTAAGAATCAATTAATACAGAGAATCAATTATGTGTATTAATGATTATACTATATTTATGGATTAACTGTTTATTTAACTTAAGTAACAGTAATGGTAAATTACATGAATTACTAACCACAAAGTATAGTAAAAATACAAAAAGTTTATTAATACTTCTCATTTTTAGTCCAACACCTAGAAAAAAAATTGTCTCAGCCAATCAATATGCAGCAAACCCTCGTTTTCATAAAAGAGCTTGAGAAGATTTTCTTTTTTTTTCTCATATGCATTCTTTTAATATGAGATCTTGAGAAGAAATATTTTTTGCCTCAAATGCATTCTGTGTCTGAACTAAAACTGATTTTTTTAGATTGACTGATTTTATTTTCAACTCAGCATTATTCCTTTGAAATTAATGAAAGACCCATGGGAGGACTTTTGGTGATGTAAAATTGTTGTAGCCAACTCCGGAACGTAATATCCTACAGTCATGCTCCAATAATGATAGTTAACACTCTCACACAAATATTAATATTTCTCTCTGCATCTAATCAGTCAGAATATCACAGTTTTTAGAAGATTTCAGGACAAGTAAAAAGAAAGACTATCACACTTTTGAGACATATTTGACGAAGTCCGTTTAATAAAATGAAAGACTAGAAATATACCATCCTCGGAAACACAAAGGTTTGAACGGATTCTTGGAAGAGGGATCTTGAAGCGCATGGCGTCAGAGGCAATGATGGAGGCAGCCACAAGAGATTCGAGGGCGAACTCCTGGGAAGATGCAGTGACCATAACTTCAAACGCCAAGGAGAAAGTAGAAATTGGAAAGACGGCTCTTGTCTTAGAAACCTAAATTTGAAACGTCGAGTTGGACCACATTCTACAAGCTGGAAGTTGTTATTGGATCAATGGCCTGGAGGGCTAAGAACTGGAGTTTGTCAACCCCGACAGGGACTACCACTACGATAGTGGCTCCCTTGTTTAAAACCATCATCTACAAAGCTTCAAGGGTATATATTTTTACGGGAGTATTATGTTATTGAT
Source organism: Pinus taeda (assembly GCA_000404065.3). Lineage (NCBI taxonomy): Eukaryota > Viridiplantae > Streptophyta > Pinopsida > Pinales > Pinaceae > Pinus > Pinus taeda. The sequence continues at coordinate 56,222 of APFE030389189.1, forward strand.
GAGTCATAAAACTACTATTATTAAACATTGTTTTTCCTTATTTTTAATCCTTTTTAGTTTACCCATAAACCTTTATTAGCCCATTTTTTATGGGCATATGTGGGTTTAGGCTCAAAGTATTTTCCATTACATTTATTTAGTATTTCATTGAATTATAATTATTATTAGGGAGAATTAGTATATTACATATTCACATTTGAACTAATGGCGTGTGTGAACAAATCTTTATAGGATATCATTTCAAGTTTTTGAACTAATGGCTTGTGTGTGAACAAACCTTTATAGGATATCATTTTAAGTTTTTATGCTATGGATTCACAAAATACAAGGTTGAAGAAGAAATGAACGATACAAGGTTGAAGAAGAAATGAGTTATTGGTGCTAGGAATTTGTAGATCTAGGTGTTGCAAATTTAGCATGTCACAAAAGAGGAATTCATCCATCACCAATTATATAACCACTTGGGGAAAACAACAACATATGTATTTCATGGTTTGAATTATTGAAAGGCATATTTCTATGTACTCACGTGTGCATATTTGTTTTTATAACAACCATAGGTCTATCTTAACTCTGAATCTACCCAGCATTGATAGGGATCAAATCTCTCCATATGCAAACCTCTTTTTTAGTACAAAAGTTAAGGAAATGTTTGCACCTCAAAAGATTTGATTCCTCTTAAGAGATCTAATTAAGATAGATCTATGTTGGTTTTAAGCAACACATTACTAAAATGTTTTAATTATAATTTTTTTTTTCATTTTCACTTGTTTTATATAGTATATACATAGTTTACATTGAAATAGTTTATTTATTATTCACATTCTACACATTAAAATATTAATACGTGACCCCCATATTTAGAAGTGTTAGGTCCCTATAATACTAGTGATTACCCCATTACTATTGTAGTTGTATCCCTTATTAATATTGTTGAGCCCCTATTGTCCCCATATTTTTATTATTGTGCCCCATAGAATCCCTCTATTGTTATTTTTGTGGTTTTATATTATTCTTGTTAGGTCAGCTGGGTTATATTGTGATTCCATAGACTCCTATATATAGAAAGGAGGTTTTGTCATTTGAATCATCAAAGAATTATTCATTTGTGTGATGTAAAGGAGGTTGCCCCCTCAAAGAGGCTGAATTCTAAGGCGTTGATCTCTCTTTTCTATCTTTTTATGAGCTGGTTTCATAACATTTGGTATCAGAGCTTTGGATTATAGGGTTTCGCTGCTCCAAATAGGTCATCATGGCATTTTCGCTATAACTTTTTTCTGCGACGTTTCAGAAGAGAAAAAAAAAAACCCATTTCAGACAAAATCGCACTGAACCTCGGATCCGAATTTCAGATTTTTTTGCGCTATATTTGCAGAGATATGATCTAAGGAAGTTGGTCTTTTTGTAGACTCCTAAATTACATTCCAAACAGGTGACCTGGGGAAATAATCATACCTTTCTCTCTGAGCATTGGATTGAAATTCTATAAGAAGGTACAGAAAGAGGACGGACTATAGTTTCTTGTATATATTTTTCAGTGCCATAGGTTGAAACAGTGACACGTGGCACTTCATACAAGTTCCCTCTTCTGGAAAGGTCTATAATCAGGTCATCTTGGGAGATTGTGCATAACGCTTTCTTGGAGAATCCAATTTGGATCAAACTAGTGGCATTGGAAAGAGGACACAGAGGGCTACTACAATCGCAATTTCAGAACTAGATGATCTGAAATTACAGAGATACATCAGATTCAATATCAAGCTCCTACAAAGTGAAAAAAGGTGTGTATTTTTTTTTTAATTTTTGCTTAAGCTTGGTTTGAAAAATTAGTTTGAAGGAATTCAAAGGGCATAGTAAAG
>APFE030389189.1:89851-121573 GCA_000404065.3 Pinus taeda
GATAAGGTGTTCTGGGTTTAGTTTACTGTTATTGTGGATCTGGTTATCTGGGTGACTTACTAGTACTTGATGATCATTTGATGTTTATGGATCCAGTATGAAAATTGGATGAAACGTGGCCTTTCAGATTATGTGTTGTGCTTCAGTGTATCCAGTATGAAAATTGATGAAACGTGGTACCTGGAGGAGAGAAGATTGTAGGCCGGCGCCTACGTGCTAGTACTTAAGCTAGTACAAAAGCAAAGGGGAATCTTTGGAGCATTGTAGCAGGTAGCAGCCTGCGTACTAGTAAATGGATCGGCCAGTACAAGAGCAAAGGGGGTTGTAGCTCCCGTATTGGTATAAGACTGCACCAGTACAAATATTGTAAAAGGATTTTCTTATTAAGAAGAAGATTGAGATGACTTGCAGCAGGTGGTTTTCTCCCGCATTGGGTTTCCACCTTATATCATGGTGTTCATGTGTGTGCCTTATGTGTGATGATCTATTCTATGTTACTGCATCTGTTAACTGATAATATGGTTGATAATGTTCTAATGCACTCATTGAAGATCAATTAACTTAATCATAAGAAGTTGTGGAAGTAGCATATATGAATCAGAGTTTGGAAATGAAAAAGTTTTATTAATGTGACAATACTAATTCACCCCCCCTCTCAGTATTATTTCCAACAGTCCCAATATCGAACTTGTAAAAATATTGAAAACGAAGAGACCCCAGAATTCGTTTTCATCAAATGTCAATTAATCTAGTGGGAATGTGTTTATGAAGCCACACTCTCTTGAATTGCAACTCAATGGCAATGAAAGTGATATATGAACTACTTCTTGGGTCGACATTTGTTGAAGATGAAATAATGTATTTCTAAGTGTATGTATCATATGCATAGCACCAAGCTCACATTCTCCAGTTTTTTGTGTATTCTTTTGAATGCATTTGTCATTAGACTTATCAACTGTAATCATATATGAGTTATAATATGAAGTTGTAGCATACATATCCAATACAAATTGTGCATCTGTATATTCATTCCATCAATTTGGCATTTCCTTTGCAAAACTATTGTTCCAAATGTGTGAAGGTTTTCATTTTAACGACATTGCTAGTTGACTTATTGTACATTGAATTACGTGAATGCACTCATATTCTATTAGTCCTATTTCCATTAAGAAGTATTTGAAACCTGTTAAGCTATCATATTTTGTTTGCTCTATAAATGCAAGAAATGACTTTGATTATTCATTAGGCTTTTTATCAACTACATTGATCGTTTCAATGACCTTTGTCATTTTCATTGGTGGCATAGGAAAATTGTATATACAATTAGAGTTCTTTCACTTTTTACAACTTCTTGTATGGCAATGTTTATGTTCTTTTGCAAGTTTTGAATCTAAATGGTATGTGTTACATGTTATGTATTTGTCCAAAAACTTTCAAAATTTTGAATTATTGTCCTTTCCAGTTATTAGAGAATTTTTTTATCCATAATAACCTAGGTTCATGTTCAGTTCCCCTGTTTTGAAATTTGGTTACAAAGTAGTAGCCTAATATTTCTTCCCAAAGAATGTGTGGTTATGACATATCAATTGCTTTATGGAATTTATTCTATGTCTATAATAACAACCACATGTGACTCAATCTTTTCTTATGATGTAATCAATGTCTCAATGTGATTTTTCCTTTTTCTATCTTTATAAAGCTTGATCAATGTTCTCAGTAATGGTTTACATTGATGTTATGCACTTGTAAATGTGATGAAGAAAATTGGAGGGCCTAGTTCCCATACCATTGTGAATATATGTTTCTTAATTTGTTGTAAGTAATTTGGAGAGATGTGAATGTTCTTGAAATCTATGTATCCAATATCATATTTCAATAACTTTTCTAAATTTGCTTTATACTTAATATCTTTTTCCAACATTTTCCTTCCTCTTAGTTCTCATTTTCTTATTTGTATCCATGTGCAAGAAAGGACTTAATTAATTATTAACCTCATATTTTTCAAAAACAAATTTGTTGTATGATATGAAAATCATTGCTTGCTTGCAACAATTCCCATTATACCAACAATTTTTCGATAGTTGAATCTTTCTATATTGTCATTTTCACGTAGATCTTCATAGAATAGTATTATGAAGTTAGTTGCTTTTGCATACCTATCCTTGAAGATTCCAAGTGTATGTTGTCCTTTAGATAGTGCAATCTCAATAATCTTATCTTACAAACCATGGATGTGTTACGATTTTGTAAATCCATATATTAATGTCTAGGTACATTTTTCATTGTATGGTTCACTATTTGTATTAATGTTACTATAAGTGTTTGCATTTTACATAAATCTATGATTGTCTCAAGAACTTAACTGCAATTCTTATTTCTACAAATTTTTCCATCTTTGTAGAGTTTTAGAACATAATTCCTTTAGTGCTTTCATGACAATGTTTACACATACTTTACCTGTTTGGAATGCATTTTTGTATTGTAATCACATTTTCAATGCAATTGTGATTGTTGTTGTTTCACTCATGAATAGTGGCAATGCTTGTTGCACAATATCCATATGGATAGGCATATTGATAATTGATTATGTCAAACCTATTTCAGATTGTTTATAACCATAATTTCTATTTTTTTCAAATGTAATTATTAGAGATACACGCCTCTCTTCAAGTTTTGTATGTGTGCTTACAACTAGTAATAGCATAAATACTAATGTAGGTAAAACAACTAAGATTAATATAGTAATCATAATAACATAAACAAACAATGAATAAAATAAATAACAATAATAGTAGATAAGAATAATATGATAAATAACAATAATAGTAGACAAGAATAAAAAGTATAGATAAGAGCAGTAATAAATTTCATTGTTAATAATAAATAGTAATATAAATTAACATCAATTAATAAATACCATTGATAACATAATAATAACTAAATTAATAAAAATAACTAAGAGTAAATAATAAATATTAATAAAACAATTATAATAACATTAAGAATAACAAATAATTAATAATAATAAGAACAGAAAACATTAATAATAATTAAAATAACAATAAGAATAACATTAACATAACTATTTTAACAATAAAAATAGACATTTATAATAATAATTATAATATAAATTAACAAAAATACACAATAATTAATAACATATATAACATATAAATAAAGATTCAATAATAGCTATGAATAGCATTATAAACAAATAACAATAGAACTAATGTAGAGCATAAACATTAATTAAAAACAATAATTTAATAATGATCTATTATAATAATAGAAAACAAAATATTAAATATTAATATTAATAAAAATTAGAATACCAAATCAATTATTAATAATATATACAAAAGAGCTAGAGACTCAAATAATAATAGAAATAATTAAAATTAAAATAAAGAGACAATGAGTCGGCCAATGTGTCTTCTCATCTAGCTGTTTTCATATTTATACTTAACTTTTTTTTCTTCTTTTCTCCACACAATTTTTCCTGATGATGAGTCTTGGTTTAGACTCGAAACGTCGACCATAAAATATGAGCACTGTGGAAAATCCGAACCCCTTTCAGAAATCACACCACAGCAACCTGCGATCCAAAATAGTAATAGCATGTTACATCTTCTTTGGCCAAGTGTCGTAAATTCACCACAATTTGTGGCAGTTTTCCATTTTGAACTGTTATTTTGCAAGTAGATGTTTTTTCATTTGTTGTCAACCTCACATACTCCTTTTCCAAATCTTCAGGGAAACATTTAATGTCCTTTGCCAAATGAAATACTTCATAGATTGCGCGTATGTTCTCAGGGGTGTCCTCAATTTGTTTCAGATAAATATGCTTTGGATTTTACTTTTTTAAGTGAGCATGTTTACTATATTCTTCATTTTATTTTTTGTACGATAGAGTGTTTGTTTTTTAATTTATGATATGTCATTCTTGGCTTCTCATTAGGGGACATTGTTTTTGCATTTGGCATTTTGCAAATGTATGACAATTAATGCTATGCTTTTTGTATTCATTAAGAGATATGTCATTACATCTATTCCTTTCATGGATGATTTTTTTCCAATTTGCGATAGTTAACCTTATGCTTTTCTATAAATGTATCATAATCATTCTTATTGTTTTTTCTAGATTTTTGCATGTTGATCATAATGTACAGTGCATTTGTTGCTATAATTTTTCTTAATAATGGTACATAATGGATGTGTAACGCATATGTTTCAAATGATATGATGTCAAATCTTTTATAAAAATTTGAATTAGTTGAATAGACGTTGACAATGGTATTATTGACAAATGACCATACTTAAATATTTCCTTTGAAATGATTGATATCCATTGCAAACAAAATGCTCCACCATTTGTATTTCCCTTTTATTATGGCATTGCCATGTTTATGAGACACCCTTGCCAATCCTTAACCATTGTTGTGTTTTGTATTACATCAATTGTCAGGTGTTGTTGTAAGCAGTGTAAAACTTTTGTATCATCCCCCATAATTGCATTGCAAAAGGACTAGATAATGTAATGTCTTAGAGATTGTACATTGAAATTTATTGTTGCAAGCAAATTGTACTAAAAAGACTATTGTTGTAATTAGATGTTACAATTGATGTTATGTTTAATCCATGAGATTGTGTATTGTGCATGATATACTTTTAAAAATTTTGAAGATCTTTGTAGAATAATACTAAGTAGATATTAGACCCTTCAAAATTTCATGTGGATATTTTTTTTCTAGAGCAGTGATTCGTAATGATTGCTAATAGGGTTTGCATCATGAAACAAGATGAAATATGGGTTTGGATTTGCATTTATGTTGAATAGAAGATACCTTTTTTTCCTTGTTAATGACCAAATTCCAATGGATATATTTAGTCACTTGGTTAACCATCAAATGCAAAATGTATTTCCCCATAACTCTCTTTCAGTTTCATTTAAATTTGTTAATGCAAACAATGACATTTTGGAAAGATATGTATCAATATCATGAATTCCATGTAGTTGGTATAAAAAAAATTAAATGCCAATTCATTTTGATGTGATTATAGTGCTTCCCCATTGTTTAAACAAATTAAGAAATGATCTACCAATCCATTTTGCAATTTGTTCAAAGAATAATGAAAATGCAAGAACAATGGAAATGCATCAAATGAATACTCCTACAGTATATGAAAATGCATCTAATCTAAAAAGACCATTGCTATTTAACGCCATGGTTGATGTTTTTATGTACAACACAATGTTTTTTTATTTCATAGTTTTCAACATCTATTTTGTTTGTCATCTTTTGACTTGTCTCTTTCAAATAACTCTTAAGTTATGTCCATGGTACTATGCAATTGGAGAAAGAAAAACCAACACAATATCAAAAGTGCTTACCTTGTTTCTTTTGTTTACTTTTGCTTTCACTTTTCCTACCCATTATAGATTACTTCTAAAATGAAAAATAGTAGCAAGTATCTAATTCCATTAAATATATATGATAAATTATAAAGTATTATAGTTCATTTCCTTGTCATTTCTGAAAATTGGATCCTATAAACAAAAACAATACAACGATAAATCTAGCCTTGTACTCTTTTTTATAGCATTATGAGTAAATATAATCTAAAACTTTAAACAAAGGCATAAATAGTTACAAATTCCAACTTCCGTGTCAATAGTTAAAATGTCAATTTTTTCTATCTATGAAGAAAGCATCAATGAGCCTGTAGCAAAACATTTAGCATTTCCATTGCAGCCTTTTTAAGGCAATTAAAAATTTATCAAAGGCAATGGAAATTTGCATATGTGTACGATTTTAATATCAAGATCTATTGTTGTTGAATTTAACTTATGAAAGTTTATAGAAATTGTGGATGTGAAGAAGGCATAATGCATTATTAAGTCACATTTGGAATCTATTCACAGAATGCAAGATGTGTGGGTTCCATGTTTTAATGGACATTGTGAGAGCATATGGCCTAGAAAGGAGGATACTAATGCTTATAGTGGATGTATTTTTAATATGCACATAGATTTCCAACATAGGTAGTGATAATTCAAAGGCTATAACACCTTGATAATGAATAGAAAGTTTCATGTTCTATTTGGGTAAAGATCATCTGCATTTGGGCCCTAGTATTGCCAATATAATGTACTCTTGTCATCTCTAGGTGAGGGGTTGTGTCATAATATTAGATGCATAGGATGTGTGTGTGATTCCTCAGTATGAAAGTGGAAACCTCTAATGGTTTGCATATTCATTATTATTATATGAAGACAATGGTTGTACATATGGGTTGAAACGTGACACGAGCCTAATTAGTCTATTAGCTATGTTGAATGTGCCAAAATCCCAAATTCAAAATTGGGTTATTCATGGAAAATGAATATTGTGTTAACAATAAAATACCTCAATTTTATGATATCTTATTCTTTCCATGCATGTTCTTAGAGATTTTCCTCAGTTGTCTTAGTGGACAACTTAGTACCATAGATTTTGATTGGAGTTGTTTTACTTACATAAAGAATAAATGTAGATGTCATTTGCATTCAATTATTTGCACATGATTTTTTGCTTTAATGTGAAAGATCCTTTGGATATAGCATTATCATTGTTTACAAGATTAGAGTCATGCTTATTTTCAAAATAGTATAAGTTGAAACTGCACTTTACATGATTTCAAGTAATTACACTTTAAGTCTTTACCTAATTTCAAGTAAGCTCTTTGAACAAAGTATCTAAGCTATGTTCAATTAAGAGAGTCATTTCAGTTCAAAATTCTCTAACCAACTCATTATTGTCCTCCAGAATCGTATTTCTATGCATTTCCATGGGTACAACTATTTAGATAATTGTTTCTTAAGCATATACTCAGATAAGGTCGAGAAAAGTATTATTTTTTAAAGTAATTGTGTTTTGTAAATCTGCCAATCTATGCTTGTGTATATGTACATATGGTTGTGTAGGCCTAGAATTTTTAGTAGTTTTAGTTTTTCCTAAGATTGGATTGTGTTCGTTAATATCTTTATACTTTTGATTGCTTAAGCTAGTCAAACACTGAAAGACAACTATTATCAAACTTGTAGCTAGGCTATGTATTTACAATGGATTCTTGCTAATACTCTCTATTACAGATGAATCATCTGCCCTTAGTAATATGAAATCTAATATTTGTAGCGTCATTGTTGGAAATAAGGCATATCATAGAGTTTTATTTATTTATTATGAGTGGAGAATGAAAATTCAGGGATGTTTACTAAAAAAGCAATAGGACTATCGTCTTTGATTCCCTATCATTGATGTTTGTAGCTTGGACAAACACTTCTTCATAGGTCTAAGTAACAAGATGTGTGGAAGTCATCCAAAACCTTTGCCTTAGTAACTCATTTTAATTAAAGGAATTATTAAATTGAAATAGTTTTTATTAAAATGAGTATGATATCAGTTTCATAGCATCTGTCGGATAGGGAGAGGTCTAGAAAGCATGTATGGTGCGTCTGAAAGCTCTCTGCACCTCTGAGAGATTCTCATGAGTTGTCCCATCGCACCATGGCCCAAGAGGGGGCCCTGAGGCCTCCCCTCCTCTTCCTCCCAAACTATCAGCGTTTATGAAGTTGGTCGTAGCTTGCAATAAACGCCCAGCAAGCATGCAACAGCAAAACTTCGTAAAATGGTTGGATTCCATACCCACTGTCGCCCTGACATCAAAATAACCTTACAGATCAGCCCTGAATCTAGTTTAACGAGGACTCATTGGGAAGTTCACTGGGCTCTGGCCCTCGCCCAAAGCCGTCAATGTCCGGGTGCAAAGGAACTAGAAATCTCTGACCAAAGAAGGAATCAAAACTTATTTAGTTGGTAAGGGCTTTTTCGTTTTCGTCTTTGATTCGGTAGAGGATAGGAATCTCATCTTCAGAACTGGTTTGTATTTCATGGGCCCCAGGGCCTGTATTTGAATCAATGGAACCCGGATTTCAATCCTTCTCAAGATGTGCCTTTGGATGTTCCCGTTTGGGTACGCCTGCCTCATCTACCTTTGCACTGTTGGAACCCCAAATCACTAGAAACCATAGGCAATGAGCTCAGAAAATACATAGACCGAGCTTAAAGAAAGGATCAATACTCCTGCTCGAGAATCTGCGTAGAGGTGGACCTGGAGGAAGGCCTCCCTAAATCTATAAAGATCACGGTGGCAGACTAGTCCTACATTCAAGAGTTAGACTACGAGCAGTTCCTGTTTAAATGCCAGCATTTCCATGGCTACAGGCACTTCACCAAGAACTACAAAAAGAAAGCAAAGGAGGAGGCAGAGACTACAAAGGGAGATCAATAGACTCAGATTCAGAAACCAGCATCAGCAAAATAGAATAACCAAACCAAAGGGAAAGGCACGCCTCCGAGAACTGAAGCCCCACCCTAGGTACAGTTACAAGGGGAAGGGAGCTCTGTCCCACCAAGAGTAGAGTCACCCAATAACCATTTTGAAGTACTTAGTACCCCTAAAGAACCCCCAGTAGCAGCAATTGAAGAACCCTTAGCAGTAACAGTGGAAAGGTAAAACAGCATCTTATTACCACTGTAGAAGATCAAACTTCAGAAGAGGCAGCCCCTCTTTAAGCCAGATCTCCAATAGTATCTTCCAGCCCCCTCTCCTATGTAGAAATGACAAGGAAAAATTCCCCAGAGATTTGGGGCTCCTAGAAAGATGAGACATTTGAGAGGCCATTGAAAAGAGTAGGCAGAAAATCTCACAAGGAGGCAAGGGAAGAAGCAGCAGAGAGACAAAAAATGCAAGGTAGCCAACCCACGATTGAGATGTCCATCGGCAGGAATACTAGAACTAGGCCTCCTAAGGGAGGTTCTGCCCACCCCCTGCCAGTAAATAATGTGATTAGTCTCTTGGAATTACAGAGGCTTGGGGAACCCGTTAAAATCTGAAGCTGTAAAGAACCTACTGAAATCTGAATCCCTTGAAAGCAGTAAGTGCAAGGGGCACATCTGGACCTCAGCAAAGCGAAATGGAAAAAAAAATGTCGAGAAAGCAGTAAGTGTGAGGGCCACATCTAGAGGGCTTGCCACACTCTAGGAGGAAGACAAATTCCACCTCGAAAGCTCCTTCGATATGCAACACTAGATTTACACCGAACTCTGGCATAATTCAAGTAAGATCACCTTCGATCTCTTCAATCTCTATGCCCCAGACCTCTTTGTAGAAAAGAAAGATTGTTGGCAAACTCTGTCCGATTTTCTAGATGCATACTCCCCCAAGAACATAATTCTAGCAGGTGACCTAAAATTAGTCTTTGAACCAATGGTAAAAAGAGGTGACATCCTCAGTAGAGATCCTTTTCTTCCCTTTGTTGAAGATTTAATTCAGCAGTGGGATTTATTGGATTTTAAGCCAAAAAAAGGGATCTACACTTGGACAAACAACAGAGCCAGGGAAGATCATATTTCAGACCGCCTGGACAGATTTCTTCTACAAAGTACCTTCCTATTAGAAAAGAATATTATCACCACTAGAATTCTGCCAAAGATGACTTCAGACCACAAGCCCATTCTACTACAGTTCGAAGAAGAGGAAAGACTGGGGCCCATCCCCTTTCGATTCAGCCCCCTCTGGATAGAAAGGGAAGGCTTTATGGAAATAGTATCGAATGCCTGGTCCACCCCGGTCAATGGTTTGCCCAGATTTGTGTGGGAACAGAAGCTAAAGGCCATCAAAATAGCCCTGAAAGAGTGGATAAAAAGCCTTCACACTCCCCCTCTTGCTATAGAAAGTAGACCACCGAGCGCCTCCTAGATCTGCAATTGGACCTGGAACAGTAAAACATTACCTATACAGAAATTCAAAAGGAGTAAGAATCCCAACTCATCACCTTTCGCTCTTTTAGAATAGAGGAAGAACATTTGAGGCTCAAATCTTGTAACCTTTGGGTGGAATCTAGAGACAAAAACACCTCCTTCTTCCACAAGCAATATAGAGCTCGTCCCTCTCGAAACTATATTGCTGAAATTACCTCCCCCGATGGGACTATCCACAAAGGAATGGCTCAATTAAAAGAGGTTGCAACCTCTCACTTTCAATAGCTCTACAAAGAATATGGACTGGACTCTGAGGAGGAATTTGCAGAACTCCTCACTCACATCCCAAGCATGGTAAACAAGGAGGATAACTCAAGTCCCCTGAAGCCTTTCACTGAAGAAGAAATCAACAATGTCATCTAGGGGATGGAGCCAGAAAAAGCTCCAGGGCTCGATGGTTTCTCCATCCACTTCTATAGAATTTTTTGGGATATCATCAAGGTTGATATGTTTCTAATGATCAAAGGTTCCTCAAAAAAGCCAAAGTGGGAGGGAGCACAAACTCCACTTTCCTATCTCTAATTCCAATTGAGGTGAAACGGGGTCTTTTGATCGCTTTAGGCCTATTTCGCTCTGCAATGCCTCTTATAAAATACTCACCAAACTCTTTGCGAACAGAATAAAGCCTTTGCTAGAAAATCTCATCTCTCCCAGTCAAGGAGGGTTTGGTAAAGGTGGGCACATCTTGGATCATGTGATTCTAGTCCGGGAAACCATTAACTCCAGCCACCAACGCCAAGAACAATGGATGCTTATAAAGATAGATATGGCTAATGCCTTTGATAAGGTAAGCCACTCCTTTCTTTTCCAAGTTCTTTTTTCTTTCAGCTCTGATTTTGTAAGGTTGATTAAAGCTTGCATAAGAAATTCGTGGATCTCCCCTCTACTAAATGGCAGGTCGACCATCTATTTCCAAGCTTCGAGGGGCATAAGGCAAGGTTGCCCTTTGTCCCCCCTTCCTGTACATTATGATGGCAAACTCTCTTAGTCGTAAGTTGACACCAGAGAATTTATTTGGGACACTTCTAGGCATCAAGGCGATGAGAGGAATAGATCCAATCAACCATGCTCTATTCATAGATGACTCTCTTCTTCTGGGAGGTGCTTCCCTTAAAATTGCAAGGGCCTTCAACGAAGTCATCCAAAGCTTCTATAGAGTCTCTGGAGCTCTTGTTAATAAAAGGAAAAGTGCGGTGCACGGTGGAAGGTAGACCAGCAAACCATCTACCAGATCACCCATTCCCTAAGGTTCATGGGCTTTGACACCTGGGAAAAAATCAAGTACTTAGGGCTGTCATTAACACTGGGAACCAGCAAGGCCTCTCACTGATTGGAAATCATTAATAAAATTAAGGCAAAAATAATAGAGTGGGGTGGCCAATGGCTCACCACAGTCGAGAAGCTTACTCTAATTAAATCTGTAATCTCCTCCTTGCATATATATTAGACCTTGTTCCTTTTGGCCCCAAATATGATCATTGAGTAACTCTCCAAACTGATTTGAAATTTCCTATGGCAAGGAGGAAAGGGTAACCAAAAAAAAATCATTTGGTAAATTGGGATACTATGAAAAGGCCTTTATCAGAAGGGGGTCTTCAGGTAACAGACCCTGGGCTGGCCAATCTGGCCTTGGGAGGAAATATCTTATGGAAGATCTTCTCGAATCACTGACATCCAGTAAGCGAAGTGCTCATCAGAAAATATCTACACGGGCTTTCAATAAACAATATGGAGAAAGGTACTTCCATAAAAGGAACCACTCTATGGAAGATCTGTAGTTGAGCATGGGAGTCCTTCAAAGAGCAACTGTACAGAATTCTTGGAAACGAGAAAATAATCATGTTGTGGGTGGATAAAATCATGGGCCTTCAACCCCTCAAAAACTCTTCTGATTTCGTTGATCTCCGCACATTGCTTTTTCAGCGTGGAATCCACAAGCGGAAGATATCTCTGCTTGGGATCTTGGTGGAAACTAGCTTGCTTGGGCACTCCCGCACCCTCTAGACAGATTGCAAATGCAACAAAATTCTCTTTTGGTTACGCTCTTAGGCTTGGAGCCGGTGCATTTGCATACAAGGGAAAAGTGGGGTTGGGGGAAATCTGGTGTTTACACAGCAACAATGGGTTTGGTAGCTCTTCAAGCCCAGCCCCTCCAGATCCACACCCCCACACTGTTGCAGCAAGTCTGGGATCCGTTTGGTCACCCAAAGACCAACTTTTTTAGCTGGACCCTCATGCACAAAAGAGTCTTGACTAGGGATAACTTAGAAAAATGAGGAATCACCAGGCCACATAGATGCCCTCTTTGCTGTGCGGCTCAGGAAATAACAGATCATCTATTATTGATTGCCACTTCACTCAAGAAGTCTGGACAAAGGCATTCTAGGGGCTCAATGCCTAAACTCCTTCGCAAATCACAGTAGTTAATATGTTCGTCACTTGGAAAGATTGATACCCCCATATGATGAAGAGCAAATCTTCTTGGTCCAAAATCTGGTACGCAATACCAAAATATATTTGCTGGGAAGTCTAGTTAGCCAGAAATCATTTAATATTTCAAAATAGCTTTCCCTCACCCACAATCGTTGCTTCCAAATCCAAAGCCTTACTGTTGGAGACAATGGAGAATCAGCCATTCAAGCCAGACAGCTCGCTTCTCCCTGAAGAGATCATTTGGCTCGGCTTGCCTCTGAAACAAGCCAGGAACAACAAGAACCCCCCTCGGCCTAGCCCCAATCCAGAGTGGCGAATTCGGAGCACTGAAGCAGAATTCCAAAAGTGGTGGAAGAATCAGGGTAAAGCCACTATTTTCTTTGTTGGTGTGAGCAAAGGAAACCTGGGGATCTCAGGAGCAGGGGGGCAATCTATGCCTGAGATAGTCACAGTAAACTCAACTTTAGTTGGGGCCTAGGGCAGAACACCAACAAACCAGGCAGAAATCTTAACACTGGTCAAAGCTTTCCATCTTGCTCAGGAGAACGACAACAAAGGCATTCAAGTCTTCGGAGACTCAGAGATTGTGATAAAAACCTTACACAATGAAGACTACTTGAACAACTCAGAACTAAACAAGACCTTGCACAGACTCCTTAAAGTGATGCAGAACTTCACCTCCATCTCCTTCTACCATATCCTTCAAAGTCTAAACAAGGAAGTGAACAAAATGGAAAATCAAGGATGTCACTTAGCCCAAGGAGAATTTACAAGGAATGTCGAAGCACCCGTATGGCACCCTATCCTTTATACTAGTAGTTATTATCCCAGCCATTCAATAATAGATTCTTGGCCTTCCAAGACTTGGAAAAGTTTGATGTAATAGGGGTTGATTAGGCTCTAGCCCAACCTTTTTACCTTCAATAAAAATAATCATTTATGTTAAAAAAAAAGAGTATGATATCTAATGAAATGTAAAGTTTTTACAGTAATGAACTTGATGATCTAGACCATTGATCGAGACTTAATGGAAATCATTAATTTTGGTTAACAAATTAGGGTTATGGATACTTGGTCATAAACAATTATCTAATTTAGTCAATAACTAAAAATTATAAAGACAAGTTTAGGCGAAGGAGATAGAGACATAAAGGATAGTGACTCAAGAAGGTCTCAACTAGGGTGATAAAGGATTGATCCAGTGATTGGGTCTAGAGAAGATAGCAAGGATAATTTGTAGCAGAAGGATTAGTCGACATGTAGGCTGTATAGAAAATTCATAGGTTGAGGGCCAAATTTGCGGGTTGTTTGAGAGTTTTTTTTCACCATTTATTTAGTTTCCCCCATTTATAGTTATTTAGTTCTAGGGTAATAGGGATGGTGCAGTGCTACTGCTTTCAACATCCAATCAACATTACTTGTTTCCTAATCAATAGGCCAGAGATCAAAACTTATATCCTAGATCACTTCAATCAACATTGTATGATATAGTTAATATATTCATAACCATCTTTAGGTTTTCAACAGATTAAATCTAACATTTTTTTTTGCAAGGCAATCACTAGGAAGTAGATTTCCTAAGTATTGGGATTAGAAAGTTAAGATGACATTAAATCTCAGACATTGATGAAGAAGTCGATTTCAAACTTTGTGTTACATATCACAACATATATATAAACCAATAGTAAATATTATGGGTGCTTGAATGGCTAAGCACAAATCCACAAAAATTTGTTCAGATTGGAAAAATGTTAGTAATAAGTCTCACGTCCGAAGACAAATTGGATGCAACATAGAACTTCTTGTCCTAGAAAGCAATGGTTACTTTGCTTTTCAAGGAAAATGATCTTGGTGAAGTAGTTTCTTCACTAGCATATCCACAACAATTTCTAGCTCATAAAAAGAAGGACATGAAAATGATATTAAGGAATAATCTTATATTTATGTAGACATTCAAATATGAAAATGTTACTGGCTACCTCATGAGAACCACCCAGAGTCATTATCATCTTCCAGCAATTGGGCAAAATGTGATCCATGCAGAGCTAGGTGATATGGCACTAACTAGTTTATTAAAGCCTTAAAAACAATTTGTCAAGATTATTTATGCTTGGGATAACCTTCGAATTTTTTAGAGGCTCTGTAATTAATACATCCAAGAATAAGCTCAAGAGCATTACAAATCCAGGAAGCAAAGAGGAGTGTATGAATTTATAGGGTAAGTTCCTCAGACAAAACACCAAAAGGACACCGCTCACAAACAGATCACAGATCAATACACCAGTATTTTGACGTGGTTAAAACCCTCAAAGAGGGAAACAGTCCACGGCCTATGCCAACGTCGCCACTACAGACAATTTATTAATAAAAGAATGAAAATTTACATAAGCTTCTCCCATGCACGGTTAACCTACAAATGACCCTCCATGCGCTTTAAATAGAATTCATGGACCAATCGGGTGTCAAGCCACAGATCAAGTGTCGGTAATACCGAGGAGAGAATGAACCGTCGGATCACTACATATCGTGACCGTCGGATTGTAAGTTACAAATGTACATAGTAAAGAAACACACTTTACCTAACTCTATACTAGACCAAGTTATACTTAACTATTCCTATGTGTCGGAATATCCTAACACTTAAGGACAAGGTTCATTAACTCATGAAATATTGTGATGCGAAACTAATCAATGATCCTCCACCGTTTGATCAAGTGCACTTGTTCCAACGGTTAACAACGATATCGCACGGGGATCTTGCGTGACATTACTACCCTTACAGAGCTGATAAAGAATATAAAAGCTTAATCTATAAATGTTCGGGTCCGGTTTTGAGATTAATGTCTGATCACTTTACTACCCGATATTGAAATTTATATAAGATTAAAGTTACATGTCACTAAAAAGTAAATAACTTCATTGGAGTAACCACAACCAAAAAAGGAGACGCTCATATTTTATTATCGTAAATGTCCTTTAAAATAGAAATAAACTTAAAATTATTTTTAATTAATTAAAAAAATGTTTTTCTAAAACTTGAAGAAATTAGGTAATAATCCAAAAATCAAAAGTAATTTCCAAAGATAACTGTGCACCCTCTCGGACATTACTTACCCACCAATTCATTATAACTTTAATAATTACCAACTAATCATGGATTATTTAAGATAAAGTAATTTTCCTAACTTAAATAAATGCAGTTCTTTTCTTTAAATTACCAGAAATGGATAACTGTTGCCGCTTTTTCGAACTTGGAAAAAAACCTATCATGTTCCTATCATGTTCTCGATTGTTCCCCTATCTTTCGTATTGGGAATGAACAATCCACTCTGAGTGCTGTAAAAATGGAAAAGCTGCTCTTCCCACTACATCTTCAGATTCAGCATGCGCAATGCTCCACTAACCTTTTCTTTGCTTCAGCTGTCTCAGTAACTTCAATTAAAAAACAACGATTGCGGCTCCTGTACTACTCCGCAGCTTATCTTCCATTACTCTGGTTAGGGTTCAGAAAGGGCTTACTGGTTCGATAGGGGAAGAATCAGAACCAAGGGCTTACTGGTTCCGTGGAGGAGATGAAGGCCGCAAGGGATTTCATGTGGGGTCTAGCACAGATTGTGACATGGTGGGAAATATTTGCCGCGGTTGGCAGCTACTTTTTGTTTAGTTATTGGTCACAGAGAAATCCCGCAGCTTCTGCGAATTCACGGCCAATACGGTTCAAGAAATGGTGGGCAATTCTTATTTCCAACTCTACTGAAATATAAATGCAGTCTGATATGCTAGGGGAATAAGAGTTCCCTTGCATTTATATTTCTCTCAAAGTTAACTTTGGCATGTTAGCAGCAAGGCAACCCCTATTCCCCTCGCATGTCAGAAGCATTTATATTTCAATAGGATTGGAAATAGGAATTGCCCAGAAATGGTGGGGTACCGACTCGTCCGGTTTGCTGGGCTCCGCTGCCGACAGAGGCGCGGCGATCGACTTAAATGTGTTTTTCTGTTACACATTCGACAATGCGTGTACACTCGTCTTCGGGAGAAACCCCGGCTGCCTCGCCTCCGATCTGCCGGAAATTCCCTTCCCCGAGGCCTTCGACGACGCCGTGGAGGCGACCCTGTACGGGCACGTTGCGCCCTGGACGTGCTGGAAGTTGTTCCGCCTGCTGAAAATCGGGAAGGAGAGGCAGTTCCACAAACCGCTGAAGCCATTGAAAGGATTTGTCGATGGTCTCATCAATTACAAGAAATCGGTGATATCAAGAACCGGGGAATCAAAAAACAGCGAAATAGGAACCGGCGAGCCAAGAACCGGGAAATCAAGAAACGGCGAAATAAGAACCGGCGAGCCAAGAAACGGCGAACTAAGGACCGGTGAACCAAGAAACGGCGAACGAAGAACCGGTGAATCAAGAACCGGCGAACCAAGAACAGGGGAACCCATGGCGGACCCGATGTCGAAGGACTTGCTGAACTCTTTCATATGCAAATTATCAGACGGCAATGACAGCATTTCTTATTCTTCCTCCGGGATGCAGTCATGAATTTTGTAATAGCCTGCCGGGACACTTCGGGCGTGGTCCTCACCTGGTTCTTCTGGCACCTTTCCAACAACCCTCGGGTAGAATTAAATATTTTAAAGGAAATCTCTCAAATATTACTCAAGCGCAGGAAAATTTCAGAATCGCATGAAGATTTCTTGGACACAGAGAAAGCCATTAACTCAGAAGGAGCTGCAGGATTGCGTGTATTTGCACGCGGCCTTGTTGGAAATATTATCTATTTCTAATTTAAAAAATGAATAAAACATAATTTAAAAAATTTAGACAATACACCCAACAACTTATTAACAACGGACAACTGATGTCTTGTCTGAAATATTAACTCTTTCTAATTAAAAAAATCAATAAAACATAATTTAAAAAATTTAAACAATACACCTAACAACTTTAACAACGTATAAGGGATATTTCTTTAGTGTGATTTTTTTTAGAAGTTTTTAAATTTCTTTAAAATCCAACCCGAATTTATTGAAATCAGAACTTTAACAAATAATCCTTTATAATCAAAGTAACCTAAAAATTTTCAAAAATATTAAATACATTTTTTAACAATAAAAATATAAATTTCCTCTCAAAATGCATTGACGATTCTAATGCAATGAAAATTTCTTTCAAGAGGAGATGATCCCTAGTGATTGAATGCAAAAGCGATTCCTTTCAAGATATGATCCGAGTGATTACTACCTGATTGGGTTATAATAATTTTACTATGGCTGGATTTTTGTTTATACAATTTGGAAATTATGATTTTCATTCATCACTATCTATTCTAGTCCATATACATTATTTTTAAAATATTAAAAATAGATTTATATTAATTTTTAAATTAAAATAATTTTAAAAATTAATTATTTTCTATAAAAAGAAATTATTAATATAATATATTAATTTTTTAATTTACTATAATTTCAACTTAAAAGATTTAATTTCAATTATAATTATTTTTATTTTTAGATATATTACATTTTCTTCAATTGATCTTTTTCATATATTAAATTTATTTTTTCCAATATTATTCCAAGTTCGAAAAATTATTTAATTTTTAAGTATTTATTTCAAATTTCTTTAATAAAAATAATTTAATCATCCCCTCTCTATCTGTTAATTTGAATCTCCTTTCCATCTTTACCTTCTCCTAAAACGTCCATATATATGAATCTAGCACTCTTCACATCAAAAAAAAATTTTCCAAATCCATAAATGAGTTGAAAAGTTTCACCTTAAATGAGTTGAAAAGTTCACTTTGAAATATAACATACTAAAATTAAAATACCTTCTTAAAATAATTTATAAAAATATTTGTTAAATTTATTAGAAATTCTATTCAAAATTGTCGTAAATGTCTTTTAAAATAGAAATAAACTTAAAATGATTTTTAATTAATTAAAAAATATTTTTCTAAAACTTCAAGAAATTAGGTAATAATCCAAAAATCAAAATTAATTTCCAAAGACAAAGATAACTGTGCACCCTCTCGTAGATTACTTACCCACTCATTATAACTTTATTAATTACCAACTAAAATCAACCGTGTATATGATTGGATTACAGAAGTTTTGCAGGAGAGCGGCGGCACTTTTGTGTTTAGGGGTCCATGGAAAAGCAATATGCAGAGCGTGATGACATGTGACCCTGGCAATATCGAATATGCTCTCGAAACGAATTTTGCTAACTATCGCAAAGGCGTCGACTTCCATGACGTTTTCCGCGATCTCCTTGGCGACGGAATTTTCAACTCGGATTCTGAGTCGTGGAGGCTCCAGCGCAAGATCGCCAGCCTGGAATTCAATTCCCGGAGCTTACGCGAGTTCACGGCCAATACGGTCCAAGAAATGGTGGAGAACCGGCTCGTCCGGTTGCTAGGCTGCGCCGCCGACAGAGGCGCGGCGATCGACTTACAGAATGTGTTTCTCCGTTACACATTCGACAATACGTGTACTCTCGTCTTCGGGAGAAACCCCGGTTGCCTCGCCGCCGATCTGCCGGAAATTCCTTTCGCCAAGGCCTTCGACGACGCCGTGGAGGCGACCCTTTACAGGCACGTTATGCCCTGCACGTGCTGGAAGTTGTTCCGCCGGCTGAAAATTGGGAAGGAGAGGCAGGTCGCTGAAGCCATTGAAAGAATTTATCGACGATCTCATCGATTACAAGAAATCAGTGATATCAAGAAGAGAGGAATCAAGAACCGGCGAGCCAAGAAGCGGGGAATCAAGAAAAGGGGAACTAAGAACCGGGAAATCAAGAAACGGCGAACTAAGAACCGGTAATCAAGAACCGGCGAACCAAGAACCGGGGAACCCAGGGCGGACCCGATGTCGAAGGACCTGCTAACGTCTTTCATATGCAAATTATCAAACGGCAATGACAGCATTTCTTATTCTGACAAATTCCTCCGGGATGCAGTCATGAATTTTGTAATAGCCGGCCGGGACACCTCGGGCGTGGCCCTCGTCTGGTTCTTCTGGCTCCTTTCCAACAACTCTCGGGTAGAATTAAATATTTTAAAGGAAATCTCTCAAATATTACTCAAGCGCAGGAAAATTTCAGAATCGCATGAAGATTTCTTGGACACAGAGAAACCATTAACTCAGAAGGAGCTGCAGGACTGCATGTATTTACACGCGGCCTTGTCTGAAACATTGAGACTGTACCCCTCCGTCCGGATCGACCACAAAGGCGTCGTGAATGACGATGTGCTTCCAGACGGAACATGCATCAATCCTGGAATGAGGTTTTTTTACAGTATATATTCTTTGGGCCGCATGGAGAAAATCTGGGGGCCGGATTGCCTTGAATTCAAGCCAGAGAGATGGATCTGTATGAACAGTGATGGGCAAGCGATGATCAAGCACGAGTCTGCGTAGAAATTCGCGGCCTTCAATGGCGGACCGAGGGTGTGTTTGGGGAAAAACATGGCGTACATGCAGATGAAGGCCGCGGCAGCCGGGATTCTGAGGAGATTTCAGGTTCGAGTGGTAAAAAGTCATTTGGTTGAGGCGAAGATATCGCTGATACTCACCATGAAGCACGGCCTCGTGGTGAATTTGGCAAGGCGACCGCCAACGCTGCCCTTGATCTCCGACTCGTCTACTGGTTTTGAGTCAATAATGGCCGATACAAATATCTTCATTAATTCTATACATATCTTCAATGAACTTATCAACGGTATTACTTTGTCATTGGCAATAAAAGTAATCTATCAGATTGTCAATTTTCATCATCATTCATTGTAGCCATTTTTGCAACCTCAATCATCTCACAAATAATCCTAAGTCAATCACTAAGGATTCACTGTACGACGTTTCAAGTGTGTATGCTGCACTCTTCATCATGCCATTGTCAATGGCACAGGCTAGGCGTGAATAGTCAATATCCTTCTGAACAATGCCCCATTAAGTCTTCTAATAAAATGGGTGTTGGTAGTGAAGATATATTTCCAAAAGTCACCATTTTCATGAGGCTAAATTTTTCATTTTGAAAGTGTTTTTGGACCACTAAGAACTTTAGTTATTGTGTTCTATTAGTGTTTTTAGTTATTGTGTTCTATTAGTATGACCTTGTTTTTGGACCACTAAGAACTTTAGTCATTGTGTTCTATTAGTGTTCTTAGTTATTGTGTTCTATTAGTATGACCTTTATAGTCGGGCATGGCCATATATTGTTTGTATCATCTATAATATACTTATATGACATGTCTCGAGTGAATTTAAGTTAGAACCTTCAATGTCATGGAATATCTAAGGTGCTCATTTCACTATATGTGATGTTGCATCATCACAACCCTACCATGGGAAATTTATTGTTTCCTCATGTAATTTAAGTATACTTGAACAATCAACTCTCTAATGTGAGAGCATGTTATCATCCATCTAAGCTTACACATGATAGTTGCTGACACATGATACATGATAATGATAGTTGCTGACACATGATAACATGATACATGATAGTTGATCATCCTCTAACAAAACATCCTATGTAACACCTCATTGATCATCTATCCTACTTAACAACTCCTTGGTCCTCCTAACCTATGCACAAGTACATCATCCCAACCATCTCCAAATAATCATGATTTAATCACCCAGACTACCAAAGCATATGGATATTCCTTGCAACTTGTCAAATATACCCCATTCACCCTTCATCCAGCCATTATCAATGGAACCTCAAATCAAGTCTCCCATGGCATAAAAAAATCATGATTTAATCACCAAGGCTACCAAAGCATATGGATATTCCTTGCAACTTGTCAAATATACCCCATTCACCCTTCATCCAGCCATTATCAATGGAACCTCAAATCAAGTCTCCCGTGGCATAAAAAAATAACTAATAACACCAATAAGAGCTAACGCACATAGGCTAATAGCCGTGAAACAAGAAAATGAGGATAAATCAATAATTCATGGAAGAAAGATTATGGTAAGAATGTCTCAAATCAAGTCTCCCATGGCATAAAAAAATAACTAATAGCACCACTAAGAACTAAGGATAAATCAATAATTCATGGAAGAAAGATTATGGTAAGAATATCTCAAATCAAGTCTCCCATGGCATAAAAAAATAACTAATAGCACCACTAAGAACTAACTCACATAGGCTAATAGCTGTGAAGCAAGAAGATGAGGATAAATCAAGTCTCCCATGGCATAAAAAACTAACTAATAGCACCAATAAGAACTAATTCACATAGGCTAATAGCCGTGAAACAAGAAAATGAGGATAAATCAATAATTCATGGAAGAAAGATTATGGTAAGAATATCTCAAATCAAGTCTCCCATGGCATAAAAAAATAACTAATAGCACCACTAAGAGCTAACTCACATAGGCTAATAGTTGTGAAACAAGAAGATGAGGATAAATCAATAATTCATCCAAGAAAGATTATGGTAAGAATATGGAAATAGTGATGTAAACCTAAGCAATATTTTCTCATACACTATGTAGCATAATTATGAAACAAAGAGAGGTTGGATTTACATATCATGAACCCAACCATCAACATTTTTGTAAGATCTAGTGAGATACCTTACAACAAAGTTGGTTGAGAAATTGATGATAGGGAAGAAGCATATGATTAGAAATATGTAATCAACTATGAAATAGCTCTTACCATGGGGAAAAGGTGATTAAGTCAAGTCTAATTATATAGGATAAGTCCATAATTTTAATTATACCATTACACCATTATTTTTAATTACTATAAAGTTGTATTGTGTAAGTTTTATGGAAATAACATAATATAACCATTCAACATCATGAATAATTTAATAGAATATATGTATATTTTCCTTTTAAAGGCAACAAAACATATCGTAGCTTAGTTGAAAACTAACAATGGCTACTATTTGTAGATGCGGATTGACTTATCACTATTATTCAAGAAAACTATGCTACTTAAAATAACTTTTTGGTGGTTCATAAGGGTGAAAACTTCCACTTGTGCCAGATGCCTCTTGGCTTTAGAACATTAATTTGTTTCATCATGTATAGGGAAGACGACCTCTTAGCCAATCAAAAGTTGTTTTAGCTCTTACTCTATGATTGAAAGATAATTTTAGCCTTAATTAATATCCACAAAAAATTGTAATACCTGGTAGCTATCACCAAAACCACCAACAATAAAATTAATCAAATACATAAAACCAAATACTACCTCCAAATTTAATTTCTTATTTAGAAAAAAATATATCTATTTCTAATTAAAAGAAAATCATTAAAAAAAAATGAAATATAGCTAGATTAACTTATGTGCTTTAGTGGAACTCTAAATTTTATAAACATTCCCATTAATTCATATATATAGTATATAATAAAACTAAATTACACGAATCACCTCCTATGTAAGTATTTCACTTAATACCTAACCATTTTTAATAAAACTTCCGAGCCATTCATTCCATGGGTGCATGGTACAAGTATGAGATGGAATGGAAACCACATTGAAAAGCATACATAAATAGGATGGTATGGTATCTTTTTCTAAATCAGTTAAAGATGGCTATTTTGAAAATGTGGGTTATAATGTCAATGCCTAAACAACGTTTCCAGGTGGTGGGCCCCATAATAAATGCATGCTAACTTATTCATTTGTCATGATGGTTAACATGGAATCTACATTAAGCAAAGGTCATTGCAATATGTTTTAATGACAAAGGTGTAAATACTATCTTTAAGGGAAGTAATGTTTCCTTAAGCAATGAAAATCTCCCTTTCAAAAGAAGAGATGATCCCCAATGATGATGGAATGCAAAACCAATTTCTTTGTAGGTATGTTTCTTTCTTTAGATTACTTTCTTAAAAGAAGTCACGACCATAGAATGTAAAACAAGTTTTTTTTTTTTTTTTAAGAATATTGAAGCGATTTTATATTTTTCCAAATTAAATGATTTATAGATTAATTATTTTTATTAAAAATATTACTAAATTAATATGTATTTATCTTGATTTTAATTTTATTTAAAAAGATTGTCATTCAAAATAAATATAAATTATTATGATAATATTTTTCACTTTCAATTTTCTTGAGTGGGTGGATGATCATGTCATATTGGGATGAGGAGGGTATAAAAATTCTTTGTAGATTCAAACTGCAGTTGTTATATGCTAAAATAGTTTACTTGAATCTACTCTACTCATCACCGTAAATAATAAATAATCGATGAAATCACGAAGCATAAAAGAGAAAGAATTCAATCACACATAACACAATAATTTACTAGGGAAAGCCACAGTTAGAAACCCCTTCTATTTGTATATTGAATTAATCAGAACATGTCAGAAGATTACAATGCTTTGCTTAATCCCAAGCAACCTCTACACTATCTCTATCTATCTCACTGCTTCCCAGACAAGCTCAAGCTAATACTTAGCCAATTATGTTGCATGCCAAGCTCCTATTTCCTTGAATAGTTTCCTTGGGAATTAGCACATATTTAATTGGGAAATTTCACAAATATGAATTGCCCAATCCCTATAGGCCTTCCTTTGATTCCATGAACCACCTGTACAATTCGGATGATTATACAACTGATAGTACATTGTCCCTGAACTTCAATCTCAACTGGGCCTTTCTTTGATCTGACATTCATGAGTTAATTATGAGTGAATCTTCAGTTTACTAGTTGATCATACTAGTTACACCCTACTACTAGATCTCCCACTAATTCCTCCATTAGTTTGAAATATTTTAACTGAATTAAATAATTACAACTCAAAATAAAGTCAACCATGGCTCCCAAAAAAGTAGGAAACACTCTTGCATAACTTTAGTTAGACTCTCAACTTGAATTAAGTGATCTAACAAAGTCAAATTATCTTAGTTAACTATTACAAGTTGTCATGCGATGTTGAATTACATTTAAATTCATAATTTAATTCAAGGACAAATTAAATTAGGATTTTCTTGTTGCATTTTAAACATTCCCTCTCAACAAGAAAGGGATTATTTGCTACGTAAATCCTGTCTCTGTGAAACTCGAATTTGTATCTTGACAATTCCTTTGTCAAAATATTTTCATCCTTCTCCATTGTAGGAATGTACGTCAGTAACATGATTCTCCTCTACACACAATCTCGTAGATGGTGATATTGGATGTTGATATACTTGGACCGATCATGAAAAACTGGATTCTCATAGAGTTTGATACAACTTTGATTGTCACAGTAAATTAAAAGGTAATAGTACCATTCTGGTCTTTCCATTTTTGGGTCCTTAGTAGATTATAACACATTGTAATTAGTTTTTGTGTTTCTCATATGACCAACAAATCCATTAAGAGTGATGCTGAAAGAATAATAAAAATTGATTAACCATGAAATAACCTTTGGATTAATTAATAGAAGCATTTTGATTGGAAAAAAAATCTCTTTCAATTACTTTTCTATACATAGAAAATTAATAGAAAAATATTTTTATTTAAATTAAGACAATAAAAAAATAAAAATTTGTTAAGCTCACATATTTTTATATGTATTTTAATTTTTATTAAAAAATTTATAATCTAAAATTAAAATGTAAATCACTATAATAATAATTATCTTCTTCAATTACTTATTTTATATATAAAAAATTGATATATATTATTTTATTAATTGACGTTAAAATATTTTTTTTCTAGATTTTAGGCATTGGTTCTAGAGTATCCACAGTAATAACCATATTTTTCAACGTTTCAAATCCCAAGAGGATCCATCATCAGGAGAATTTTTGAATGATCCATCATTCAAAAATTGTCCTGATGATGGATCCCTGTTGGGATTTGAAATGTTGACAAATATGGTTATTACTATGGATACTCCAAAACTTAACTCAAAATTAAAATATTTTATTTAAGTTGGTATTAAACAATTTTTGAATGATCCATCATTCAAAAATTTTCCGGATGATGGATCCCTGTTGGGATTTGAAAACGTTGACAAATATGATTATTACTATGGATACTCCAAAACTTAACTCAAAATTGAAATATTTTATTTAAGTTGATATTAAATTATTTTATTTATTTCCATGGGATCTTCCATAAACGGTGATGGGGTGCTCTATTAAGGCATTCCTTGATGTAAAGTGAGTGCAGTTCATTGGGGTGATATATTGGGCACAATGATGATGTAATCCCACCAAACTTACAAAAGAAAAAAATATTTTATTTTTAATATATTAGAGTATCATTTTGATTATGTTGATAGGTACGTGTTATAAAATAGGTATTCTAGAATTTTAATTTAATTATCAATAACTATTAGGTGAATGATTTGGATTTAACTTCCATGGAATATTCTAGATTGTTCAGAGTAATATACACAAATCAAAGGTTGAGATTTATCTCCAAAGTACTCATGTAATTTTCCCCTTTTAATTAAATTAATTAAAGAAAATTCCATATAAACAAGTGTCATACAAAAGAGAGATGCTTGTTTTGGCATGTGGTATTCATAAACTATGGTATTCGACCATTGTATTGTAATGAAACTTGTTTACATATTAAGAATCTCCAGTATTGTAATGAGACCATTGTATTGTAAGGAAACCTGTTTACATATTAAGAATCTCCAAAGGACAGAGTGATAGTTTTGATTATTATGAAATGATGTTTACCAACTATTTAATTTATATGATTGTACTAATAAATATAACTTTTAAGTATCACATATCAATTTTATTTTAACTATGTTAGATTTTTAAAATACCACATTAGGTGTAGTATTTATTTGGGACATTTATAAAATTCTTATCCATAGGCAAAGTTCCAAAACACAAAAATGAAATAGTATTTATTTGGGACATTTATAAAATTCTTATCCATAGACAAAGAAAGTTCCAAAACAAAAAAAAAAATGAAATAGTATTTATTTGGGACATTTATAAAATTCTTATCCATAACCAAAGAAAGTTCCAAAACAAAAAAAATAAAATAACATCAAACACGCAAAATTTTAAGAACCACCCTACATTTTTGTTGCGAATCTCTTACCAGATTATATTATCTTGTAAAGTCATTGCGAATCTTTCACTGAATTATACAATCTTGTAACATCTTGGAAAAGATTTCACTGAATAATAAAACATTGTGAAGTCTTGGCAAATGTTTTGTTAAGTATGAAACCATATATGATAATAATAAAACATATTCATTAAACTGTAATATACTAACATACATATTTGGAAAAAATAAACATAATTTTTACTTCCTACAAACAATGTTGCAAGTTTTAATGGTGATGTTTTTCATGGTAGGAGAGATTAATGTTTTCTCTACCACTTTTGTCAAGCTAGCACTTTTTCCAAGCTATCAAATTTCTTTCATATTCCATAGACTCCAACTGCGAGATAAAAAAACCACATCAAGTTTGTTTACCCGCCAACAAGTAGCAAGCCCCAACTATATAAGATAATGAAGTAGTAGGTATCTCAAATGCCTAAAAGGGATCTAATGGAAAGAAGTGACCGTTGTCAGAAGCTTTCCAATCAATATATAAATAATAAAATTAAATAATAATATTTAATTATGTCTCTCCCAATCTAAATTTCTTATTAGCATAATTCACTACCTTCAAACCATTTTTAAAAGCGTTGTAACATGTGGATTAATTTCCTTTTTGGTGCACAATCTCCACCTTTTAGGATAATATGGTGCAGTGACCCAACCGACTATCCCTCTCAAAACCGCGCCAAGTGGCGCGACTGTTCCTTAAAAACCCACACCAACTCTTTGTTCCGCTCAAAAATGGCATGACTGTTCCCGTCAAAACCACGCCAACCCTTTCTTGTGCTCAGAGATGATCAGTCATCTGAGACCTGTGCTACAGGTGTTACTACAGTCCACCTGATCCTACGAATCTCCTGTATACTCCACCGCCACTACAGTTATGTACAAGGATGCATCCCTAAAGAAAAGAAAAATTAAGGTTGTCCCTACTCTGTGCTCTGATACCAAGATAAAAATCAGACTTGAATTGAAAAAAGGAGTTACAGCTCATAGGTGAGTATTGCACCTGAAGACTGCACTCAAACAAAGAGAACTCTCTCCATTCACTCTACTATTCATGAATGAAAGATTACATCATTAAGTACAATAAGGAAATCAGGATGCTGCAACCAAACTCCTAAACTCCAGGAACAAATCCTAAACTAAGGAGATACGTTACAACTTATGTAACCATTTCTCCATTAATAAAAAATAATATTAATTATTTTCAACTCCAGTTGCCTCGCCGTCGATCTGCCGGAAATTCCTTTCGCTGAGGCCTTCGACGACGCCGTGGAGGCGACCCTTTGCAGGCACGTTATGCCCTGCACGTGCTGGAAGTTGTTTCGCTTGCTGAAAATTGGGAAGGAGAGGCAGTTCCACAGGTCGCTGAAGCCATTGCAAGAATTTGTCGACGTTCTCATCGATTACAAGAAGTTGGTGATATCGAGAAGAGAGGAATCAAGAACCGACGAGCCAAGAAGCGAGGAATCAAGAAACGACGAACTAAGAACCGGGAAATCAAGAAACGACGAACTAAGAACCGATGAATCAAGAATCGGTGAACCAAGAACCGGAGAACCCAGGGCGGACCCGATGTTGAAGGACCTGCTAACGTCTTTCATCTGCAAATTATCAGACGGCAATGACAGCATTTCTTATTTTGCCAAATTCCTCCGGGATGCAGTCATGAATTTTGTAATAGCCTGCTGGGACACCTCGGGCGTGGCCCTCACCTAGTTCTTCTGGCTCCTTTCCAACAACCCTCAGGTAGAATTAAATATTTTAAAGGAAATCTCTCAAATATTACTCAAGCGCAGGAAAATTCCAGAATCGCATGAAGATTTCTTGGACACAGAGAAACCATTAACTCAGAAGGAGCTGCAGGAATGCATGTATTTATATGCCGCCTTATTTGAAACATTGAGACTATATCCCTCCATCCCGATCGACCACAAGGGCATCGTGAATGAAGATGTGCTTCCAGACGGAACATGCATCAATCCTGGAATGAGGTTTTTTTATAGTATATATTCTTTGGGCCGCATGGAGAAACTCTGGGGGCCAGATTGCCTTGAAATCAATCCAGAGAGATGGATATGTATGAACAATGATGGGCAGGTGATGATCAAGCACGAGTCTGCGTAGAAATTCGTGGCCTTTAATGGAGGACCGAGGGTGTGTTTTGGGAAACACATGGCGTACATGCAGATGAAGGTTGCGGCAGCCAGGATTCTGAGGAGATTTCAGGTTCGAGTGGTAAAAAATCATTTGGTTGTGCCGAAGATATTGCTGATACTCACCATGAAGCATGGCCTCGTGGTGAATTTGGCAAGGCGACCGCTAACACTGCCCTTGATCTCCGACTCGTCTACTGGTTTTGAGTCAATAATGGCCGATACAAATATCTTCATTAATTCTATACATATCTTCAATGAACTTATCAATGGTATTACTTTGTCATTGGCAATAAAAGCAATCTATCAGGTTGTCAATTTTCATCATCATTCATTGTATCCATTTTTGCAAACTCAATCATCTCACAAATAATCATGAGTCAATCACTAAGGATTCACTGTACGACGTTTCAAGTGTGTATGCTGCACTCTTCATCATACCATTGTCAATGGCAAAGGCTAGGCTTGAATAGTCAATATCCTTCTGAATAATGCCCCATTAAGTCTTCTAATAAAATGGGTGTTGGTAGTGAAGATATATTTCCAAAAGTCACCATTTTCATGAGGCTAAATTTTTTATTTTGAGAGTGTTTTTGGACCACGAAGAACTTTAGTTATTGTGTTCTACTAGTATGACCTTTATAGTTGGGCATGGCCATATATTGTTTGTATCATCTATAATATACTTATATGACATGTCTCGAGTGAATTTAAGTTAGAACCTTCAACTGCATGGAATATCTAAGGTGCTCATTTCACTATATATGATGTTGCATCATCACAACCCTACCATGGGAAACTTATTGTTTCCTCATGTAATCTAAGCATACTTGAACAATCAAATCTCTAATGTGAGAGCATGTTATCATCCATATAAGCTTACACATGATAGTTGCTGACGCATGATACATGATAATGATAGGCTGGCACATGATAACATGATACATGATAGTTGATCATCCTCTAACAAAACATCCTATGTAACACCTCGTTGATCATCTATCCTACTTAACAACTCCTTGGTCATCCTAACCTATGCACACGTACATCATCCCAACCATCTCCAAATAATCATGATTTAATCACCAAGGCTACCAAAGCATATGGATATTCCTTGCAACTTGTCAAATATACCGCATTCACCCTTCATGCAGCCATTATCAATGGAACCTCAAATCAAGCCTCCCATTGCATAAAAAAATCATGATTTAATCACCAAGGCTACCAAAGCATATGGATATTCCTTGCAACTTGTCAAATATACCCCATTCACCCTTCATGCAGCCATTATCAATGGAACCTCAAATCAAGTCTCCCATGGCATAAAAAAATAACTAATAGCACCAATAAGAGCTAGCTCACATAGGCTAATAGCCGTGAAACAAGAGAATGAGGATAAATCAATAATTCATGGAAGAAAGATTATGGTAAGAATATCTCAAATCAAGTCTCCCATGGCATAAAAAAATAACTAATAGCACCACTAAGAACTAACTCACATAGGCTAATAGCTGTGAAACAAGAAGATGAGGATAAATCAAGTCTCCCATGGCATAAACAAATAACTAATAGCACCAATAAGAACTAACTCACATAGGCTAATAGCCGTGAAACAAGAAAATGAGGATAAATCAATAATTCATGGAATAAAGATTATGGTAAGAATATCTCAAATCAAGTCTCCCATGGCATAAAAAAATAACTAATAGCACCACTAAGAACTAACTCACATAGGCTAATAGCTGTGAAACAAGAAGATGAGGATAAATCAAGAATTCATCAAAGAAAGATTATGGTAAGAATATGGAAACCTAAGCAATATTTTCTCATACACTATGTAGCATAATTATGAAACAAAGAGAGGTTGGATTTACATATCATGAACCCAACCATCAACATTTTTGTAAGATCTAGTGAGATACCTTACAACAAAGTTGGTTGAGAAATTAATGATAGGGAAGAAGCATATGATTAGAAATATGTAATCAACTATGAAATAGCTCTTACCATGGAGAAAAGGTGATTAAGTCAAGTCTAATTATATAGGCTAAGTCCATAATTTTAATTATACCATTACACCATTATTTTTAATTACTATAAAGTTGTATTGTGTAAGTTTTATGGAAATAACATAATATAACCATTCGACATCATGAATAATTTAATAGAATATATCTATATTTTCCTTTTAAAGGAAACAAAACATATCATAGCTTAGTTGAAAACTAACAATGGCTACTATTTGTAGATGTGGATTGACTTATCACTATTATTCAAGAAAACTATGCTACTTAAAATAACTTTTTGGTGGTTCATAAGGCTGAAAACTTCCACTTGAGCGAGATGCCTCTTGGCTTTAGAACA
This sequence comes from Pinus taeda, assembly GCA_000404065.3. Classification (NCBI taxonomy): domain Eukaryota; kingdom Viridiplantae; phylum Streptophyta; class Pinopsida; order Pinales; family Pinaceae; genus Pinus; species Pinus taeda. The sequence continues at coordinate 120,720 of APFE030389189.1, forward strand.
TTAATTTGTTTCATCATGTATAGGGAAGACGACCTCTTAGCCAATCAAAAGTTGTTTTAGCTCTTACTCTATGACTAAAAGATAATTTTAGCCTTAATTAATATCCATAAAAAATTGTAATACTTGGTAGCTATCACCAAAACCAACAACAATAAAATCAAACAAATACATAAAACCAAATACTACCTCCAAATTTAATTTCTTATTTAGAAAAAAATATATCTATTTCTAATTAAAAGAAAATCATTAAAAAAAATGAAATATAGCTAAATTAACTTATGTGCTTTAGTGGAACTCTAAATTTTATAAACATTCCCATTAATTCATATATATAGTATATAATAAAACTAAATTACACGAATCACCTCCTATGTAAGTATTTCACTTAATACCTAACCATTTTTAATAAAACTTCCGAGCCATTCATTCCATGGGTGCATGGTACAAGTATGAGATGGAATGGAAACCACATTGAAAAGCATACATAAATAGGATGGTATGGTATCTTTTTCTAAATCAGTTAAAGATGGCTATTTTGAAAATGTGGGTTATAATGTCAATGCCTAAACAACGTTTCCAGGTGGTGGGCCCCATAATAAATGCATGCTAACTTATTCATTTGTCATGATGGTTAACATGGAATCTACATTAAGCAAAGGTCATTGCAATATGTTTTAATGACAAAGGTGTAAATACTATCTTTAAGGGAAGTAATGTTTCCTTAAGCAATGAAAATCTCCCTTTCAAAAGAAGAGATGATCCCCAATGATGATGGAATGCAAAACCAATTTCTTTGTAGGTATGTTTCTTTCTTTAGATTACTTTCTTAAAAGAGGTCACGACCATAGAATGTA
>APFE030389189.1:121821-156946 GCA_000404065.3 Pinus taeda
ACTTTCAATTTTCTTGAGTGGGTGGACGATCATGGTCATATTGGGGATGGGGAGGGTATAAAATTTTTTTGTAGATTCAAACTGCAGTTGTAATATGTAAAAATAGTTTACTTGAATCTACTCTACTCATCACCGTAAACAATAAATAATCGATGAAATCACGAAGCATAAAAGAGAAAGAATTCAATCACACATAACACAATAATTTACCAGGGAAAGCCACAGTTAGAAACCCCTTCTATTTGTATATTGAATTAATCAGAACATGTCAGAAGATTACAATGCTTTGCTTAATCCCAAGCAACCTCTACACTATCTCTATCTATCTCACTGCTTCCCAGACAAGCTCAAGCTAATACTTAGCCAATTATGTTGCATGCCAAGCTCCTATTTCCTTGAATAGTTTCCTTGGGAATTAGCACATATTTAAGTGGGAAATTTCACAAATATGAATTGCCCAATCCCTATAGGCCTTCCTTTGATTCCATGCACCACTTGTACAATTCAGATGATTATACAACTGATAGTACATTGTCCCTGAACTTCAATCTCAACTGGTTCTTTCTCTGATCTGACATTCATGAGTTAATTATGAGTGAATCTTCAGTTTACTGGTTGATCAGTACTAGTTACACCCTACTACTAGATCTCCCACTAATTCCTCCATTAGTTTGAACTAGTTTAACTGAATTAAATAATTACAACTCAAAATAAACTCAACCATGGCTCCTAAAAAAGTAGGAGACACTCTGCATAACTCTAGTTAGACTCTCAACTTGAATTAACTGATCTAACAAACTCAAATTAACTTAGTTAACTATTACAAGTTGGCATGCGATGTTGAATTACATTTAAATTCATAATTTAATTCAAGGACAAATTAAATTAGGATTTTCTTGTTGCATTTTAAACACTCCCTCTCAACAAGAAAGGGATTATTTGCTACGTAAATCCTGTCTCTGTGAAACTCGAATTTGTATCTTGATAATTCCTTTGTCAAAATATTTTCATCCTTCTCCATTGTAGGAATGTACATCAGTAACATGATTCTCCTCTACACACAATCTCGTAGATGGTGATATTGGATGTTGATATGCTTGGAACGATCATGAAAAATTGGATTCTCATAGAGTTTGATACAACTTTGATTTTCACAGTAAATTAAAAGGTAATAGTACCATTCTGGTCTTTCCATTTTTGGGTCCTTAGTAGATTATAACACATTGTAATTAGTTTCTGTGTTTCTCATATGGCCAACAAATCCATTAAGAGTGATGCTGAAAGAATAATAAAAATTGATTAACCATGATATAATCTTTGGATTAATTAATAGAAAAGCATTTTGAATTGGGAAAAAAATTTCTCTTTCAATTACTGTTCTTATACATAGAAAATTAATATAAAAATATTTATTTAAATTAGACAATAAAAAATAAAAATATTGTTAGGCTCACATATTTTTATATTGATTTTAATTTTATTAAAAAATATATATAATCTAAAATTAAAATGTAAATCACTTATTAATAATTATCTTCTTCAATTACTATTTTTATATAAAAAAAATTGATATATATTATTTTATTTAAATTGACGTTAAAATTTTTTTTTTCTAGATTTTAGGCATTGGGTTCTAGGAGTATCCACAGTAAATAACCATATTTGTCAACGCTTCAAATCCCAAGAGGATCCTTCAACAAGAGAATTTTTGAATGATCCATCATTCAAAAATTGTCCTGATGATGGATCCCTGTTAGGATTTGAAACGTTGACAAATATAGTTATTACTATGGATACTCCAAAACTTAACTCAAAATTAAAATATTTTATTTAAGTTGGTATTAAACAATTTCTGAATGATCCATCATTCAAAAAATTTCCTGATGTTGGATCCCTGTTGGGATTTGAAACGTTGACAAATATGGTTATTACTATGGATACTCCAAAACTTAACTCAAAATTGAAATATTTTGTTTAAGTTGATATTAAATTACTTTATTTATTTCCATGGGGTCTTCCATAGACAGTGATGGGGTGCTCTATTAAGGCATTCCTTGATGTAAAGTGAGTGTAGTTCATTGGGGTGATATATTGGGCACAATGATGATGTAATCCCACCAAACTTACAAAAGAAAAAAAAAATTATTTTTAATATATTAGAGTATCCTTTTGATTATGTTGATAGGTGCGTCTGTTATAAAATAGGTATTCTAGAATTTTAATTTAATTATCAATAACTATTAGGTGAATGATTTGGATTTAGCTTCCATGGAATATTCTAGATTGTTCATAGTAATATACACAAGTCAAAGGTTGAGATTTATCTCCAAAGTACTCATGTCATTTTCCCCTTTTAATTAAAATAATTAAAGAAAATTCCATATAAACAAGTGTCATACAAAAGAGAGATGCTTCTTTTGGCATGTGGTATTCATAAACTATGGTATTCGACCATTGTATTGTAATGAGACCATTGTATTGTAATGAAACCTGCTTCCATATTAAGAATCTCCAAAAGACGGAGTGATAGTTTTGATTATTATGAAATGATGTTTACCAACTATTTAATTTATATGATTGTACTAATAAATATAACTTTTAAGTATCACATATCAATTTTATTTTAATTATGTTAGATTTTGAAAATATGACATTGCGTGTAGTATTTATTTGGGACATTTATAAAATTATTATCCATAGGCAAAGAAAGTTCCAAAACACAAAAATGAAATAGTATTTATTTGAGACATTTATAAAATTCTTATCCATAGAAAAAGAAAGTTCCAAAACAAAAAAATGAAATAGTATTTATTTGGGACATTTATAAAATTCTTATCCATAAGCAAATAAAGTTCCAAAACAAAAAAAATAAAATAACATCAAACACACAAAATTTTAAGAACCACCCTACATTTTTTTGGCGAATCTCTCACCAGATTATATTATCTTGTAAAGTCATGGCGAATTTTTCACTGAATTATAAAATCTTGTAAGATCTTGGAAAAGATTTCACTGAATAATAAAACATTGTGAAGTTTTGGCAAATGTTTTGTTAAAGTATGAAACCATATATGATAATAATAAAATATTTTCATTAAACTGTAATATACTAACATACATGTTTGGAAAAAATAAACATAATTTTTACTTCCTACAAACAATGTTGCAAGTTTTAGTGGCCATGTTTTTCATGGTAGGAGAGATTAAAGTTTTCTCTACCACTTTTGTCAAGCTGCCACTTTTGCCAAGCTATCAAATTTCTTTCTTATTCCATAGACTCCAACTGCGAGATAAAAAAAAATACATCAAGTTTGTTTACCCGCCAACAAGTAACAAGCCCCAACTATATAATATAATGAAGTAGTAGGTATCTCAAAGGCCTGAAAGGGATCTAATGGAAAGAAGTGACTATTGTCAGAAGCCTTCCAATCAATATATAAATAATAAAATTTAATTACGTCTCTCCCAATCTAAGTTTCTTATTAGCATAATTCACTACCTTCAAACCATTTTTAACAACGTTGTAACATGTGGATTAATTTTCTTTTTGGTGCACAATCTCCGCCTTTTAGGATAATATGGTGCAGTGACCCAAACCCTACAGATCATTATGACAAACTAAGAATAACAGAGAAGATGAAAGGTTGTACAAACCAGCATATTTTTCAAACAACTAATCCAAGATCAGTACATTAACTTTTTCAAGAAGATATCATATTGAGAATGTCTGAAAAATGGTGGGAAATATAGTAGTGACTATCTCTCTTCTGTGAGGGTGATGCGGAAAGAGTTAATATTTCATTGTTTTGAAATTTTTTTGTTAAATCAGAAAAACCAATATTAATGGAGATATCGATATTTTTTACTAAATTTTGTGAAGTGACTAAATGTAGCTTTAACAATTTACCTTAAGATTTTTTTACAATATAATTTCCTAAGTCTATTTAATATCTTCATTATCAATAAACCAACTATATCCATCTAACTTCACATCTACCACTCTTAGAGGGATGAAAACCGAATTTATCCCTCCCAACACTTGTAGACCAGATAAATGGATCAAACTGATAAATTCCATTTAAATAGTCTAGCTCACATGAATACATGGTATTACCGGGGTCAATCCATGATACATGGTATTTTACGAGGTCAATACCAATGGGTTATCTAAAGCTGAGCTTAAAAATACTATATAATTAAAAAATTAATAAAATTATATATATATATATTAACATATATATATATAATATATAATCTATATATACTATATATATAATAATATATATAATAATATATAATAATATATATAACCAAGTTAAAATGTTTAAACGACATTAAATTACATGATCCATTTTTACTCTTGATCTACCAAGCCCCACAGGGATCAAATATTTTTTCACTCTATGTTAGTTTGCATATCACGATATTTGATCCAAAGTAAAGATGAATCTATTCTATTTTAATTCCCCCTTTAAATAGGGTGCATTCCATGTGAATAACATGGGTCAATACCATGTGCCATCTTTATTTTTATTAATACTAAGGGTTAATAATGTTTTTTGCATGGTAATAATAATAATTTGGTCCATAGGCTTCACCTAAATATAACACATTTTTTGAGTGTTCGTATATATAAGGTGACTTATGGAGTATATATAAAAAATGTTTTATTTGTTTACAATACCTCTAGTTTATTATATTTTTATTAATTTACCATATTTTTTATAAATATGGTATTTGGTCCATAGGATTCAGTTAAATAAAACCTCTTTTTTGAGCCTTCTTAAATAGAAAGAGGTTTTATTTATTTACCATACATCCACTTTATTTTTATTTATTTACACGATTTCATGTTCATAAATATAAGGTGACATATGGAGTAAATACTAAAAAACGTTTTATTTATTTACCATACCTCTCGTTTATTTATATTTTAATTAATTTATCATACCTCTTTTATAAATATGGTATTTGACCCATAGGATTCACTTAAATGAAACCTTGTTTTTGAGCCTTCTTAAATAGAAAGAGGGTTATAGACTAAATATAATTTTTTATTTATTTATTTACCATAGCTCCAGTTCATTTGTATTTTTATTTATTTACTATACCTTTGGAATAAGTATAAAAAGAGCTTTTATTTATTTACCATACTTCCACTGTATTTATATTTATATTTATACCTATCATAAATACATTTTCTTGAAAATGAGGGTGAATGGAAAATTATAACTCCTAATTTCAAGGGCTAAATTTACCTTTTTTACCCTCTCCCTTTAAATAAGGTGGGTTAACCTCCATACCTATTTTTTTAATTTCTTTTTATAAAACAAATTTGAGGCGATTTGTAACGATGTACTATCATACAAAATATTCGCCCAATAAAAATATAATACCCCTTAATTTAACCCAATGGCGAAAATTGGCCCTAATTGAAAAAATGATGATGAACTAGTGGAAAATAATATAAAAAACAAGATTCCTACTTGAAAAAGACAATGATGAACCAATGGAGAATAATATAAAAAGACGATGATGAACTAGTGGAGAATAATATAAATATAGAGATTTAGAATCAAGAAGATTGAACAAGTGGAAAATAATATAAATGTAGAGATTTTGAATCAACCACACAAGTTAATGGCGAGGAGGAACATGTAGGAACAATGGTCTAGAGTCAAAGGAGCCTCGAAAAAGTAGAGATTATAGTGAAGCAGAGAGAGGAATTTCTTGTTCAATTGGAGATAAGAGGAGTAAAAAAAATCATATTCTAGAAAAAGGAGCTCCTTTAAAGATGGATAAAAATAATATGGTAATTGTAAATGCCATTCTCCTAAGGAGTTTGGTAAAAGGATAGAAAAAGAAAGGTAGAATGGGGTAGTTAAGTGTTTTTTATCATTTAGTAATTTGATGTGCTTATTTGTATTTTATTTTTTCTTGAGCTTTGGTGGAGCTTAGTGATTAGTTTTACTTTATAGGCATATTTGAATGCATTTTTATCTAAAAGTAAAAATGATTTCTTATGTAATTATCAACTTAAATTATTTTTTTCTATATAGTTCACGGAGATAAGTAGATCTCACTTTCTTGGGCTTAACCATGGAACAAGTATTGTGACCTTTCAATCAAAAATACTTTCACCAACTAAACTAATTATTTTTTTTTCTATGTAATTCACAAAAATAAGTAAATCTCACTTTGGTAGATATCACTTTCTTCTCAAAAATGGAACGAGTATTGTGACTCTCAATCAAAAGTAATTTGACCAACTAAGCTAACTCAAAAACTATTAAAAGAAAATAATATTCCATTATACCAATTCTCCCTCTAAATTAACAATTATATATTACTAAAAATAAGTAACTTCACTAAAAGTAACGCAACAAAAAAACCACTCATCCTTATAAAAGCTTAATTTTTTTGTCAAACGTGGAGGAAACTAGGTAATAATAAAAAATCTCCTGAGGCAATTGGGATAGATAGCAATCTACCCTTATAATAGATTACCTACCTATCAATGAATTATAAATTTATAAATTACCAATCAAATATCAACTATTTTAAATAAAATAAGTTTCCTAATTTAAATAGATAAAAAATTATTTTATTTAAATAATAAGAAATGGATGATGGCCACTTTCTCGAACTTAGAAAAGAAAAAACTAAAGTAAGAACTCCACTTGAATTGGAGATATGTGCAAATATGAAAGCGAAAACCTTATCATGTTCTTGATTGTTCCCCTATCTTATCGTATTGGGAATGCACAATCCACTCTGAGTGCTGTAAAAATGGCAAAAGCTGCTCTTCCCACTACAACTTCAGATTTAGCATGCGCAATGCCCTACAGTGAGTGTGGGGCACATGGAACGGACGGTGAACAGTCAGTCGTTAAATTAACCTTTCCTTCACTTCAGCTGTCTCAGTAACTTCAATTACAAAACAACCATTGCGGCTCCTGTACTACTTCCGCAGCTTATCTTCCATTGCCCTGGTTAGGGTTCAGAAAGGGCTTACTGGTTCGATAGGGGCAGAACAAGAACCAAAGGCTTACAGGTTCGATAGGGGCAGAACAAGAACCAAAGGCTTACTGGTTCGATGGAGGAGATGAAGGTGATCAGAGATTTCATGTGGAGTTTAGTACAGACTGTGACATGGTGGGAAATATGTGCCGCGGTGGGCAGCTACTTTTTGTTTAGTTATTGGTCACAGAGAAATCGGAGAGGGCCGTACTGGTGGCCTGTCATCGGAATGGTGCCATCTCTGGTCATCAATATCAACCGTATGTATGATTGGCTTACAGAAGTTCTGCAGGAGAGCGGGGGCACTTTTGTGTTTAGGGGTCCATGGAAAAGCAGTATGCAGAGCGTTATTACATGTGACCCTGTCAATATTGAATATGCTCTCAAAACCAATTTCGCTAATTATCCCAAGGGCATCGACTTCCAGAACGTCTTCCGCGATCTGCTCGGCGAAGGAATTTTCAACTCGGATTCCGAGTCGTGGAGGCTCCAGCGCAAGATCTCCAGCCTCGAATTCAATTCCCGGAGCTTCCGCGAGTTCACGGCCAATACGGTCCAAGAAATGGTCGAGAACCGGCTGGTCCGGTTGCTGGGCAGCACCGCGGACAGAGGCGCGGTGATCGATTTGCAGGATGTGTTTCTCCGTTACACATTCGACAATACGTGCAGTCTCGTTTTCGGGAGAAACCCCGGCTGCCTTGCCGAGGATCTGCCGGCAATTCCCTTTGCCAAGGCCTTCGACGACGCCGTGGAGGCGACCCTGTACAGGCATGTTATGCCCCGCACGTGCTGGAAGTTGTTCCGCCTGCTGAAAATCGGGAAGGAGAGGCAGTTCCACAGGGCGCTGAAGCCATTGAAAGAATTTGTCGACGATCTCATCGATTACAAGAAATCGGTGATATCAAGAACCGGGGAATCAAGAAACGGCGATCCAACAACCGGGGAATCAAGAACCGGCGAACTAAGAACCGGGGAATCAAGAACGGGCGAACCAAGAAACGGGGAACCCTTGGCGGAACCGATGTCGAAGGACCTGCTCACCTCTTTCATATGCAAATTATCGGACGGCAATGACAGCAATTCTTGTTCTGACAAATTCCTCCGGGATGCAGTCATGAATTTTGTAATAGCCGGCCGGGACACCTCGGGCGTCGCCCTCACCTGGTTCTTCTGGCTCCTTTCCAACAACCCTCGGGTAGAATTAAATATTTTAAAGGAAATCTCTCAAATATTGCTCAAGCGCAGGAAAATTTCAGAATCGCATGAAGATTTCTTGGACACAGAGAAGCCATTAACTCAGAAGGAACTGCAGGACTGTGTGTATTTACATGCGGCCTTGTCTGAAACATTGAGGCTGTACCCCTCCGTCCCGATCGACCACAAGGGCGTGGTGAAGGAAGATATGCTTCCAGATGGAACATCCATAAAGCCTGGGATGAGGTTTTTTTACAGCATATATTCTTTGGGCCGCATGGAGAAAATCTGGGGGCCGGATTGCCTTGAATTCAAGCCTGAGAGATGGATCAGTGTGAATAGTGATGGGCAGGTGATGATCCATCAGGAGTCTGCGTACAAATTCGCGGCCTTCAATGCCGGTCCAAGGGTATGTTTGGGGAAAAACATGGCGTACATGCAGATGAAGGCCGCGGCAGCCGGGATTCTGAGGAGATTTCAGGTTCGAGTGGTGAAAAATCATTTGGTTGTGCCGAAGATATCGCTGATACTCACCATGAAGCACGGACTCATGGTGAATTTAACAAGGCGATCGCCAACTCTGCCCTTGAACTGTGACATAATGGCCGATGCCAATATGGTGATCTAAGCTAAGATTCAGACTATGGAATAGCAAATCCTTGGAACTGGATATTGTAAATAGATATTTTTATTATTTAGTAAAAATTCAATGTATTGGCTCTTTCTTGCCATCATTATTAGCCTATTTATAAAATAAAAATATTTGAATAAAGTTCCGTGATATGAATTTTCAATTGAAATACTTTGAATACATGTCTTCGAGATGAAATTAAAGGAGGGCCACATTGAAAACCGGCTTGTGAATTATTTATATAAAAGAAATGTCTTTAACTCCTTTTAAAAAAAGGTAACTTTAAAAAATGATTTATTTTAAAGTTCTTTTTGGATTTTTTTTTTTTAAGTGGGTCTATTTCTATAGTAATATGATTAAAAAAGGTTTACGAGACTTCTCTGACGTTTGTCAAAATGAAGCTTGACTTTAGAGGAGATTGTTTTTCAACCGCTTTATTAGAGTGTCTAAAAATAATCATATAATTCTTTTTATAATTATAACAGTTTCATGTTTTATATGGATAATGTTGAATTAGAAAATATAAGATTCAAATAACAAAAAACTACAGTGATTTATTCATATATAGCAAGATTAATGTGGAGTGGGTTCACAAGGGCCTAAAAGTCTTTGGTTTTTTAGTTTGGCTTGACCCATCTTATTTTGGTTCATCTTCATTGATGATTAGATTGGAGTTTGTTTTATGTAAATGAAAGTACAATTGGAGTTGGTTTTATGTAGATGAAAGTACAGATAATTTTTATCTTTTTTTATTATTTGGTTTTTAGTGGTGTAAAGATAAATTTATGTAAATTAAAGCACTGATAATTTTTATTATTTTTCTTTATTATTTGGTTTTTAGTGGTGTAAAGATAACCTTACGCATGATTATTAACTTGCTTTCCAATCTTCTTAATCTGTGGCTCATGATGTTCCTTGCTTTCCAATGTGATGGCAACCAAAATATTGGCTAACCAATAAAATCCCATAGCACAAAACACTATTGTGTCCCAAGACTTGGAAAAGCTAGACTCTAAGACCCAAATCTAAAATTCAGCTTGGATTTGCTATTTAAGGGTCTAGAGGCACCTCCACTTAGCCAAACCTACTAAATATTTGACTTCTTTCTAGATGTGTTGTGGTGCATCTTGATTGAAATGCTTCTAGGCTTACATGACAACCTTTTCCATGCTTGTAGATTGAGAGCAAGGACATATTAGGAGGATCCTTGACTTTCCTTTTGTGCATTGTACCTTTATGACTAGATTTTAGGATGTTGGATATCCCTTTATATACCGTACCTAAAAGATGACGCTGAGGACATAGGAATATAAATCTAATCCATTTGAAGTCGTAAGAAACCTACCACCTACAAACTCAAGACACATTAGGAAGCCACACCAAACCAAAAAATGGGATGAACAATGGGCAATCAAAACTTGCTGGTGAAGCAAGGGGAGTAGAAGAAAGTGCTAAGTAGCTCACTGCAACTTAGAAACCCCAAACTTGAGCTTGGGAAGATCCAACAATCTGGAAACTCTAAGGTTCCCTACAACCAATGATAATGAGTGCACCAAACCCAACAAAAACAAAGACCATTGACCTTTTCAAGTTAAAACATAGGCAAGTAGGTAGAAAGTCAATGTTATATAAAATTAGAGTAGGGAATGGCATAACCCATTATCTCTAGCCAGACCAAATTGTAAGTGGGGAAAGTCTTGTAAAACCTGTGTGCATAGTTGACAAAATCGAGCTCCTTTAATTTAAAACATCCACACCACTCGCACCATCATCTCCCACTCTTATAGTAGACCAAAATCAATCTTAGCTCTCATATTGTTGATGCCAAAGTCATCATAAGGGCATACCACTAAACCTGTAGAAATTATGTTGTAGATTTGCAATTGCTCATGACGTTTTAATCAAAATCACAATACACAAACCTATGTTGCTCTGCGAACATTAATTCACAATCTAGAACAAAAATCTTAGACATTCAAGAAGAAATAACACACATGCAACAAGTGTTTTTATCGAGGGAAAGAAATCTGCTAAAAGCCCCAATGTCTGCTTGCATTAATAAATTGAATAGAGATGTATTACAATTTCTTTGCTCAAGTGAGCTCACCCTACAAGTGCACAACCTATCTCTCTGCTCACTGATGACCTCTGACCTAGACTTAGTCAATTTTTGCCTCTGCTTGAGCTCCTATTTCCTTGCATTTTTCCTTGAGGAATTAGCCCCTATTATTTAGGAAATTCCTCTAATTGAATTGCACAATTCCTTAGGCTGATCATCTGAATGCATGCAACACCTATACATTCAAGACTAGTCTACAATTGATGTTACATTGCGTTGGAATCCCCACCTCAAATGGGTAACTCGAATTCTCTGCATGCATTAACTATTTTGGGATGATTGATCAGTTAACTGAGTGATCACTATTTTTGACTGAAGTCCCACTACACAACTTGACCCTCCACTAGTTCCTCCAATAATTGGAACTAGTTTAACTGAAAACAACCTGATATAATTGACCTTGATTGCTATAAATTAGAAATTACACATGCTTAATTGAACCCTAAATCCTCCAACTCAAATTTACTAAGTAAACTGGGTCACATAAGCCATGTCAGACAAGTTAACATCATCCAAGTTGTTTGCTGATTTTGAAATTTGAATTTGCTTAATTTAATAAAGGAAAAATAACTTGAGATTTTCTTGCTTCATTTTTCAACACTCCCTCTCAACAAGGAAGGGTTATCAACCACCCCTATCATGTACCCGTGGAACTCGAACTTCCCTCTTGACAAGGCCTTTCTCAAACTGTCGACATCTTATTCCTCTATCAAAATGTACTACAACCACATTATCTGCCTCTGCACACAATCCCACAAATGGTGATACCAAATATCTATATGGTTGGATTTTTCTTGAAAAAATGATTTTTAGAGAGCTTGATGCAACTTTGATTATCGCAGTAGATCACACTTGGATCCAACATCTGATCAAACAATCCAACAAATATCTTTCTCATCCAGATCGCCTCACATGTTGCTTGACTGATAACCATGTATTCTGCTTCTGTCAAGCTGAGTGCCACAGATCTTTGCTTCCCGATGTACCATGAAACCACTGCTAACCCAACGCTTAAAATTCCACTTGATGTACTCTTTCGATCTTATGGAATCCCATCCTAATCTGCATCTGCGAAGCCACACAACTTCACTCCCTTTGTCCATCTGTACCATAGTCCAAACTGAGTAGTGCCTTTAAGGCACTATACAACATGCTTAATTGCCCTCCAAACTAATTTGGTTGGCCTAACCATAGCGTGGGTTAGCTGGTTGAATGCATATCACATATTTGATAGTGTGTTCACAAGATACATTAGTGAATCCACCAATTGTCGGTAAACATAGCACCCACTTCCTCAATTGAAGTGGCATCCTATTTCCTCTAGTTGGTTGTTAGAGGTGTCTCCATGCGTTTGCAACTATCCATGTGGAACCTTTGAAGTATATTGTTGACATACTTGCCCTTAGAGACAAACAGTTCCACATCACCTTGCCATACTTCCAATCCGAGGAAGTAGTGCATGAGACCCATGTCCTTCATTTCAAACACTCTTGCAAGGCCCTCCTTTCAAGAAATGGTCAACTGCTCATCACTAGTTAAAACCAAGTCATCAACATATGAGAAAATAATCAACAATTTACCTTCTGCCAAGATATGATAAAGGTTTGCAACCGCTTCACTTTCTGTGAAGCCCAAATCGGTGAGATAACTATTGATCCTAGTGTACAAATCATGGGGTGCTTGCTTGAGACCGTACAATTCTCATTTGATTTTTCACACACGATAATCTCGATCAAAATCCTAAAGCCTTCAGATTGCTTGATGTACAACTCCTCCTCAATAACTCCATTGAGGAATGTTGTTTTTACATCCATATGGTGGATCTTCCACCCCATTTGTGCATCTAGAGCAAGAATTCATCTAATGGATTAGTACCTTGCTACAAGAGCAAAGGTCTCATCAAATCAATCCCCTCAACTTGATACTACCCCTTGGCCACAAATATGGCCTTGTACTTTTCTATGCTTCCATCTATTGCATGCCTTACCTTTAAGATCCATCTCTAACCCAATATTGATTTGTCTATTGGTCTTGGTACCACTTCCCAAACACTATTCTCTATAATGAATTCATATTCTTCCACCATTGTATCAACCCATATAGGTTTCTTTACTGCTTCCTCGAAAGAGGATGGCTCAGTCATTAGAGCCAGGTAGCTTGTGTACTGATCTGGTGACCTTCTATGCCTGCACTAAAATGAAGTAGAACCCACATTCTCCCTCACATCTTGCACAAGTCTCTCAGCTTCCCTGGTCCTTTTCTTGCCTTCTCTGGATGGTTCTGCTTGAGTGGTTGTCTCCACTCTCTGCTCCTGAATTTGTGGCTGCTCCACAACTTCTTGAGGCTCCTCCTTTGGAGCTAAAATCTCCTCTTCTAGTGGGATTTGAAGCTCCCTCTCAAAAGAGACCGCATCACTTTGTCCTCATCAAGTTTTACATCCCTTTGCACAACTATCCTTCTGAGGGATGGCAAGTACAGACGGTAGTTGTGGAGAGTTTCTGTGTAACCCACAAATAACCCCAATTTTGTTGTTGCCTCTAGCTTCTTCCTTGATTATTTGGAGACATGGCAGTAAAAAAAGGCTCCAAAAATATTAAAGTGTGACACATCTGACTTTCTCCCTCAGAAAGCCTCCTTTTGTGTAATCATGCCTAGAATCCGATGAGGAGTCCAACTCTGCAAATAGACTATTGTGCTGCATGCCTCAACCCACAAATGTAGAAGTAGGCTTTGATCATGTCACATCACCCTCACTGCTCCCACAATGCTACGATTATTCCTCTTAGGCAACCCATTTTATTGTGGGTTGTGGGGTGATGTCAATTCTTGTCGAATGCCTTCTTTTGCACAATTTTTTTTTTTAAATTCATTCGACACGTACTCACCTCCATTATCACTCCTGGAAGCCTTCACTTTCTTGCTTGTTTCTTTCTCAACCAATGCCTTGAATTCTACAATCTTGGAGAATGTTTCATCCTTCTCTTGCATGAATAAGATCCAACACTTCCGTGAGAAGTTGTCAATAAAAATGACAAAATATTTGTGCCTGACAGTGGATATTGTCGAGAAAGGTATAGAGACATTAGAGTCGATCCTTTCAAGGACTGCATGTGCTTTGATGTCCCAATCATGGAATGTGGTTTTTGTATACTTCCGCAAGGTACATCCATTACATACATCTTGCTGCTCAAGTTCTCCTTTGGGGAGGCCCGTGGTTTTATGTTCAATGATCTTCAAAGCTCCATGATGCAAATGGCCAAGTATTCTATGCCAAATTTCACCGACATCGCAACTCTAAACCTTCTTTTGATTTCTGCTCAATGCAACATAATCCTCCACATCTAGCTTGTATAGGTTCTTCACACAAACCCAAAGCTTCTTCATCTATCTCATGGCTAAGTGTCTCAGGAATGCCTTTCCTATTGAAGATCACATCATAACCATGGTTTTCCAAAACTGCAACAGAGACAATTTGTGTCTTTAGGCTCGGAACAAACATGACATCCTTGAGTCTGAGGGGGGAACTTGACTCCCTCTAAAAGGTGACTGTACCAATCTCGGTCGCACTATACCTTTCTTCGTCCCTAGTCTAAGGGAGGAGCCTAACTCCCTGTGAAAGGTGATTGTACCAATATTGGTCGCACTATAGCTTCCTTCATCTCCCATCTCGATGTGCATCTGCAAATATTTATCCTCCAGTTCACTGAAAATTTTCTACACTCGTCATGTGGAATGATGCACCTAAGTCAAAGTACCACATGCTCCCCATCACTATACTTCCCATGCATGTAATGAGGGCAAAGTCAAGCTCGAATTTTGAAGCTAAAGCTTCACCTGGTGCTCCTCTTGAGGTCTTCTTGATTTCCTTTTTGTGTGGAGAATTTGTGGCATAGTGACGAATTCATGACAATGGAAACATTTAATTTTTGACAAATATTTCTTCTTTCCCCCTTGAATGGATTTTGGCTTAGATTGGGATTTCTTCCCTTTTCCCTTTTTTTCCTTTCCATCCAATGCAAAGTTTTCTTCATCCTCGCCCTTGGATGAAGTCCCATCTCTATTATTTTTCCTTATTTCCTCTTGTACCGAATCGAACGATAAGCTCCCTCAATTCGGTAATTTCTCCCTCCCGTTCACCAAATATTGATAGCTATGCCAACTATTGGGAAGGCCTAGAAGGGCTAGGCTTACCAGGTCTTCATTAGGGACATTAACATTGATCCCACCAAGTTCATCATGACATTGTGTAAACTTGCTTAGATATTGCAAAACTGTGTCATTCTTCTGCATCTTGAAACTTTGAAGTTTATCCTTGAGCACTAGCTTCTTATGGTCACTACTATTCTTGAGCAATTTTTTTAGTGATTTCAACATTGTGAATTAAGTTTCTTTTCCATGGATATTCAAGACAATATGATCTCATATTCCCTCCAAGGTTATTCTCCTTGCCTTGGCTACATCTTTCTTCGACTAAGCAAGGTTATGGGCATCAGATGCTTATGGTATTTGCCTTACAACTCCTTATCACTTCCTTCAAGCTCCTCAGTGTATCATCCAAATCCGAAGTATGCCACACACCACACTTTTCATCTGATGCATAGGAAGATTCTACATAGTCTACCTCCTTGTTAGCCATTTGATCTCTTTCTTCCTGCAATGCCTAATATGTCAAATAAACCAAATCACAATAAATTGACTTACCTTAGTATAGATTGAGGAGGATACCTTGTCTACAAGATCACCAAATCAGTGTGAAACATGTATAACATAATCATAACAACGTATAGACATGCACAAATAAATTAATCAACACATAAACATCACTCTAACTAGGATCCAATCATCGATGTAAGGTCATATAACCAATGCATGCTATGACCTCATGCATGACAAAAATCGTTACTGAAAATATGCATAAGCAATGCCTAATTAACTACAAATACACATAACCACATGTAGTCAAACATAATCAATCAATTCTTGTAATCGACCTACAAGACTGATGCATGTAATCAAAATATTCAAAATGTAACCTAACATTCAAGGATGTAAGTAGGCGACATAAAATTAACATGTAAGTGACAAATAACCATATACAATTAGTCACATACCCATGTCAATTACTCTTCATGAAATGAACAAAAAATTCTTCATCATAACCATACTACAACTGTAATCCATCATCAAGCAAATGCAACAATTATATAAGTATAAGAGACACACATGCAACTGACATGCATGCATAACCAACACACATTCAACCCATTTAGTTTGAGAGTTGAACCATGCTCTGATACCACTTTGTAACACCCTCCTCGTACATCCACCCAAGTTACTATGTCAACTGGGGTCAACATGAGACGAGAGGCTACTATGATCTAATTTGACCTCCTAGGTGAGCTTAAGGAAGTGGAATCGAAGGATCATCACATACAACCATCCAACACCATCAACAAAACCCTTAGGAGATAAGTCAGCCACTCAGATAGCCTGTCCCTAGGTCTCCTAGTTGTTCTTGACAATTTAATGCCCAGTCACCCTCATTCTATCGACAAGGGAGCGATGAGAGACCTAAAGTATCTCTCAGAGGCATGCATGATAGCGATTGTGGTCCAAACTTTCCAGTTTTGTGCCAGCGACTCCGGTATTTGAGCCACTTTTCCAAGCTCAGAGCCTAGGCCACTGCCCATAATGGAATGAAAGCTTAGAATTAACTAAAGTACATGGAAACAATGATGCAAAAGTAAACAATTGCTCAAGCCCTTAACCAAACCCCTACTAGCCATGACAGCCATTTGATCAAACATATCATTGACATGTAACCTACAGGTGTGAATAATAGAGTTAAGTGTAGGGATCTCTTACTTATCTGAGAATCACCATGAACCATTGTTTCCTTATGTCATTTGCTAGCTTATCACTTATTAGGTCACAAATACAATATTCATTCAAATACAAGTAAAAACATGCTGAGAGCCAAACATAACTACTTCCATAAAAGAACATATATCCAGCATAATATGAACATAATTATGATAAAGATATCAGGCTTCAAAATCCATATATACACAAGTACATTTACACATCAAAATCAATGGAATGAATTTCTCATTAATCAATTCGATGAATCGACTAGAGATGGGACTACCACGTTCCACCCAACCATAGATTGGCTGAGCCAAGTATCTCTTCAGCCAATCACCTCCGTGCCATATTCCAAGCATGGATGTGGGACTCATAGAACACATCAGAAACACCAATCAATGTTGATGCCAGTGGAGTTCTCTACCTACCCCATGAGGCATTTGAGTGCCTCCTAGTCTCTCAAGCTTTACCGTGCATATGTAGTCCGATCTAGGGATCACTAGGCCCTACATCGAGACATACTCTCCAGGCTTTACTGTGCATTACATACTAGAATCACTAGGCCCAACAAAGAGAAAATCCACCTCTTGGCTTTACCGTATATCTTGTCATTCATCAGAAAGGATTCCTAAGCCCAATGAGGCACACAATCTAGCTTTATCACAACCCACAGTCTGGTTTAGGCGTTACTAGAAAGTGGCTTCTTGCATCCTCAGTTTGGTTCAGGAACCACTACCATCATGCTTTTACCAATTTAGAGATACACCCCACTCAGCTTTGAATCCAATCTTTCCATCCCACACAAACTACATAAGAGAACCCATCTCATCAAAGCTATCAAGAAATGGAAAGGCTAGGCTAAAAATATTATCACACTTGGAAAAACCCATGCCATGGTAGAAAATAAAGACATGAAATCTATGCCAAATCTAACAAGGAAAATACACATGAAAGTTGATACCTGCAATGAAGCTTATTATAATTGCTTATCTTACCTTTCCCTACTTGATCTTTGCCTCCTCTTGCCTTCTTTGTTTTTCTTGCTCCAATGCCAAAGTGCTCCAAGAAAACTCTAAGTGTCTAAGAGTATGAGAAAGAGAGAGAGAGAGAGAGAGAGAGAGAGAGAGAGAGAGAGAGAGAGAGAGAGAGAGAGAGAGAGAGAGAGAGAGAGAGAGAGAGAGAGAGAGAATAATGAGAGAGCCTCAAAGCTAAATTGACAAAAGGTTTCCAACTGATCATCATAAGCCTTTTTATGAATGATGCCTCTATTTTCTTCATTTTCCATTATTTTCCTTCATTTTCCTCCTCACATGCAATCCTTGACCTTTCACCTCCTTTTTCTCCTAATTTCCATTATTTTCATAAATAATTGTGCCAAAATGCCATTTTTCCTTTTTAATGCCTTAGCCATTGCCTTTGCCAATTTCCTTAGCCATAAACAACCAAATTAACACCCCCCAAGATGTATTTTCGAACATTCATCTTGGAATAAGTGTCCCATTCATCTGCAATTATTGTTTTTAACTTTATTACATGGAATTTTCACCAAGGTTGTTACATAACCCTCCCCCTTGGGGACACCATCCTTGGTGTTCAATCACACATATACCTCATCAACCTACTGAAAGAGGACATACTGCTCATGGAGCTTTATAGCACAGCTCGATGTAGTATTTAAAATGAAGGAACTGCTCAAGAGAAGAACATCATGACAACATAACGCTTAATTGATCTTTATATCGCAGCTCATTATGGTATTTACAATGATCATCCTGCTGAGTTCCAATCCACATGACATCATAACATCATGATAACATATCCATATGATAACATAAACATAACCGTAATAACGTGTCACCCATACCACATAGTGAAGCTTTATAACACAACTCGTTATGGTATCTACATCCATACACGGGTGTACATATAGCAACATCATCAAAACTAGATATACCAAAACATATGCCAAATCATATACCAAACATATACTAACTTAATATAGCATATATCAAAACATCATAAGGCATATATCAAAACATCATATAGCATGTATCAACCAACATAAAGCATATATTGATCACCATAAAACATATACTAAAGCAACATAAAGAAATAACTAAACCACCATAAAGCATATACCAAGCCATCGTAAGAAAATACTAAACCACCATAAAGCATATACCAAGCCATCATAAGAAAATACTAAACCACCATAAATAAACTAACAAACCACCATAAGGAACTACTAGGCCACCATAAGCAATCATCAAACCACCATAAGAAATCACCAACCACCATAAGCAATCACCAAACCACCATATCAAGGTTTCTTTGCCTCACCCGAAAAACAACGAAGGATACATAACCCACATCTAATCTGCCTTCTCCCATGTAGATTCATCTATATATTGCACTTTAACTTGCTCTATTTCTTGGTTTGGGAGCATGATCACCTTTTTCTACAATATACACTGAGGCTCCCGCTGGAATTATCCATCTGGTTCCACCTGCAATATAGACTAGTTAATTACATGATCAACATCCTTAACATATTTCTTAAGCAAAGATACATGGAAAACGCCATGGACTTTCACTTTCGGAGGTAGTGCAAGTCGATAGGATACTAGCCCAATCCCCTCAATGATACTGAAGGGTCCACAAAACTGTGGTGCCAGCTTGGTACATGAGCCAAATCCCAAGGAGATCTTCTTCAGTTTGATGCGCAAGTACACCTGTTCTGCAACCTGGAACTCCTTGAACAACCTGTTCTTGTTTGCATAAATTTTCTGCCTATCCTATGTTGCCTTAAGATTCTTCTTGATCAGTTGCATCTCTTGTTCCATGTCTGCCAACATATCTGGTCGAATCAATATTCTTCTAACTAGATCACTCCAACTAATGGGAGTGTTACAACTCCACCCATACAATGCCTCAAAAGGACTCATCCTCGATGACTCCTAATAACCACTATTGTATGCGAACTCTACCAAAGGAAGATACTCTTCCCATTTCTACTACTGATGCATCACATACATCCTCAACATGCCTTGTAAAATCCCGCTGACCCTCTCCATCTATCCATATCTCTGCGGATGATAAGTTGTGATTGAGGCCAAATCAGTGCCAAAACCTACAAATAACTCCTTCCAAAACTTGGAAGTGAACTTTACATCCATGTCTAACACAATATTCTTTGGGACACCATGTAGTCTAACCACGTCTAGGATGAATATATGTGCCATGTCAGTAGCTGAGAACATAGACTTCACCAGAACAAAGTGTTCAACATTTGTTAACATGTCCACAATGACCATGATGGAATCATGCTGCTTCACTGTCATTGGCAACCTTGTGATGAAATTCATGGAAATGACCTCCCATTTCCACTTGGGAATAACAATTGTTTGTAGCATTCCAGTTGGATGTTTTCACTCTGCTTTCACTCGTTGACATTTGAAACATCTCGCCACAAACTATACTACATCCCTCTTCAGATTTGACCAATAGTAATATCTCTTCACTATTGTGAGTGCCTTCTGATAACCTAGGTGACCCGAATAAGGTTTCACATAAAATTCCCTGATGATTACCTTCTTGACTTCACTGTTATTCGTTACATATATCCTGTCTCCGAACCTGACCAATCCCTCTAGTGTAAGACAATAGTCCATGCCCTGTGCACCTATACTTGTACTTGTATGACCACCTATACTTGTACATGTACTGCCACCTATACCTGTACCTATACTATCACCCTGCTACAACCTCTGTACAATCTCCATATGCCTGACATCTTGATGTCCTGCTTGCAAGATCCTATCCTGTAAGTCCATCCCATAGGAGCTTATAACTGCCAAGTGATGTACCTATACCCATCTGCTGAGAGCATTTGTTACCATGTTCTATTTACCCTTGATGTACCTGATCTCAAAGTCAAGCTCGTTGATCGTGGCCAACCATCTAGCCTACATGGCATTCAGATTCACCTAGTCAAACAAATACCTCAACCCAATGTGATCACTAATAAGCACAAACCGTCTGCCAAGAAGATAGCGCCTCCACATCTTCAGTGCATGTATAATTGGTGCTAACTCAAGATCACGCGTCGGGTAGTTCTGCTCATGCTCATTCAGTTTTTGGGATTCATAACATACCACCTGTCCATCCTACGTAAGGAATCGACTAAGACCTCTCTTGCAAGCATATGTACATACTACGAACTCTTTGTCTGGATCTACAATCTGTAGCACTGGTGCATGTGTCAGCAACTTCTTGAGCTTCTCAAAGCTAGCCTCACACTCTTCATTCCATTCAAAGTTCTTACCTTTCCTCTATAATGATGTAATAGGATAACAAATTTGTGAGGAATTCCTAATGAACCTCCTATAATATCCTATGAGACCCATGAAAGATCTCGCCTCATCCACACTCTTAGGATCTACCCACTCCATGATGGCCCTTATCTTCTCTAGATCTACTGTAATTCCATCCTTGGAGACAACATGTCCCAAGTAGTGTAACTCAGCCTGAAAGAAGCTGCATTTGCTGAGATTATCATACAACTGATGCTCTCTCAACAACCTCAATACTATTGTTAAGTGCTCGACATGCTCTTCCTCATTTTTAGAATATACCAGTATATAATCAATGAACACAATAACAAACATATCCAAATATGGAAACAACACACTATTCATCAAACACATGAATGTAGCTAGAGAATTAGTTAATCGAAATGGAATAACATCAAACTCATAATGATCGTACCTGGTCCTAAACCCAGTATTTTAATTATCCTCCTCTTTGATGCATACTTGATGATATCTGAATCTCAAGTCAATCTTCGAGAACACTGTTGCTCCCTTCAGTTGATTGAACGAGCCATCAATCCTTGGCAAAGGGTACCTATTCTTGATAGTCACTTTGTTCCTCACAAACAAGACTGGTGCGCCCCAAGGTGATACAGTTGGCCTAATGTATCCCTTGTCTAACATTTTCTTCAAACGCAATTTTAACTAAATCAACTCAGGTGTGCTCATCCTGTAAGGTGCTTTCGATGTTGGAGCTGCCCCTGACACTAACTCAATTGAAAATTCTACCTCCCTGTGAGGTGGAAAATTTGTAATGTCCTTAGGGAATACATCCTGAAGCTGCTGCAACATTGGGTAACTATTCAACACATCTGCATCCTCAACCTCCTTACCCTTATCACTAAAAATGTGTAGTACAAATAACTTGAACCCTTTCCTATGGCTATGCTTTTCTTGCATAACTGTAACCATCCTAACTAATGTGGCTTTCTTCTTACATTGCAAGACTCTTGGTTCTCCATTGTCGTCAACGCACTCAATAGCTTTGTCATAGCAGTCAACCTTGATTCTATGTAGGTACAACCAATCCATGACCAAAAACATACTGTATGAACCAACAGTAATACATTAAAATGTGTTTTTGTAGACATGCCATTCAAATTGAATGTGTAAGCTCTTACCCAATGATGAACTCACTTCTTCGTATCCAACTGCACTAACCAAGACTCTGCATGCAAATCCTTATTCAATCCACACTTATACACCAAGTTAGGACTAGCATACTATAATTAGATCCAGGGTCAATCAAAATAGAAATAACTTGATCACAAATGTTATCATCCATCTCAATGATAGAGGCCTGGTGTTCTTCTTGCCCATTTTCCACTACTGCATAGATACGTGGAATACTATGACCAACATTCCCAACATTGTGCGCTTCCTGTGCACTATGTATCTTAGGCCTTCCACCCTAATGCTGCAGACAATCTCTCCTAAGGTTCTCCTCACCACATGTCCAACACTCCAATTGATGAATGCCCTCACCTCTATGTTGTTGCTGCTGTTGTGGCCCATGTCCTTGTCTATATGCATTAAATCTCTTTTGCGGTGCCACATTTTCTTTCCCATTTGCATGTTGAGGCCTTGTCCTCTTAAGCTGCCATTTACCTCTACCTTCATCTTTTCCTTTCCATCCATGATGAGATTCATTCTTACGATTTGACTGCTCATATCAATGCTTTAGTTTCCTAATGACTTCCTCAAGTGACTGAGGCTCATCATACTCAATCCGATCTCTAAATTCTGATAGAAAACCATTGAAAAACCTATGAACTTTAGCCTTCACATCAATAATATATGGTACGTACCTCAATAACTCAAGAAAATTTGTCATATACTCTTCATCTGTATTGAGCCATATTTAACTCATAGAATTCTTTAGCCTTGTTTTCATAGTACCTTTCTGACAAGTACTTCTTTTTTAAAATCCTCTTGAATTCCCACCAACTCAATTCATCTGTCCTGATGTCTCTAACCCGCTTAACATCATCCCACAAGATGTCTGCTTTACCTTTCAAGCTAAAGATAGCTATCTAGGCCTTCATGTTATCTGTGTACTCATGCAACTCAAATAATTTGTTCATACCAAGTATCCAAGCCTCTACATGTTCTAGCTTCTTCCCATCTCAATTAAAATTAGGTGGTTTTTCTTTCTTGAATTCATTAGGCAAGTACAACCTTTCACTCCTCCTGTAAGGATGATAGCGACAATGATCATGATGTATATCAGAACTAGAACTATAATAATACTTGTACTCATCGCCCCTCCTTTCCGGAGTGTCCAAAAACCTACCATCTCTCAAAGTGTCAGATCTATCCGACCCGTGTCTACAAGGAGATCTATTGCCATATGCTCGGCATGGCTAATCCAAAGCGTCCCTTTTCACTGCAAGTTCGACAAACTATGAAGAAATATAACATTAACCTTCGCTTGCTTCTCTTATGCCTGTATGATCAGGTCATTATCTGTCTTACAACTCCTTATCTCATTCGTCAAGCTCCTCAGTGTATTGACCAAATAAGAAGTACTCCCCACACCAAGCTACTCATCTAATGCATAGGGAGATTCTCCATAATCTACCACCTTACTAGCCATTTGATCTATTTCTTCTTGTAGTACCCAATATGTCAGATAAACCAAATCACAATAAATTAACGTACCTTAGTATAGCTTGGGGAGGATACCATGTCCGAAAGATCACCAAATCAGCATGATACATGTATAACATAATCATAACAACATATAGACATGCAAAAATAAATGAATAAACACATAAACATCACTCTAGCTAGGATCCAATCATCAACTCAAGGCCATATCAACAATGCCTTCTATGACCTCATGCATGACAACAACTATTACCCCATTGTACACATTGCTACATGCTACCGACAATATGCATAAGCAATGCCTAACCAACTACAAATACGCGTAACTACATGTAGTCAAACATAATCGATCAGTTCTTGTAATCAACCCACAAGACTGATGCATGTAATCAAAATATTCAAAATGTAACCTACCATACAAGGATGTAATTACATGACATAAACTTAACATGTAAGCGAAAAATAACCATATACAATCAGTCACATATCCATATCAATTACTATTCATGAAATCAAAATCAAATTCTTCATGATAACTATACTACAACCCTAATCCATCATCAAGCAAATGCAACAAGTATATAAGTGTAATATACACAAATGCAATTGACATGCGTGCATTAACAACACAAATTCAACCCTTTCAGTTCGAGAGTTGAACCATGCTCTGATACCACTCTGTAACACCATCCTCCCATATCCACCCAAGTTACCATGCCAACTGGGGTAAACATGAGACGAGAGGCTACTATGATCAGATTTGACCTCCTAAGTGACCTTAAGGAAGTGGCATTGAAGGAACATCACATACAACCATCTAACACCATTAACATAATCCTCAAGAGACAAGTCAACCACTTAGACAGCCTGTTCCTCGGTCCCCCTGCTGTTCTACACAATTTAAGGCTCAGTCGTTCTCATGCTATGGGAAAGGGAGTGACCAGAGACCTAAAATCGCTCTCATAGGCCTACATGGTAGTGATTGTGGTCCAAAATTACCAGTTCTATTCCAGCGACTCTGAGATTTGAGCCTCTTTTTCATGCCCAGATCCCAATCCACTGCCCATAATGGAATGTATGCTTAGAATTAAGTAAAGTATAGGGAAACAATGATGGAAAAGTAAATAGTTGATTAAGGCCTTAACCAAACCCCTACTAGCCATGACAGGGATTTCATCAAACATATCATCGACATGTAACCTATAGGTGTAAACAACAGACTTAAATGTAGGGATCCCTTACTTATATGAGAATCTCCATGAACCATTGTTTCCATATGTCATTTGTTTCCTTATCGCTTATTAGGCCATAGATACATTATCCATTCAAATACAAGTAAAAACATGCTGAGATCCAAACATAATTGATGCCATAAAATGAGCATATTTCCAGCATAATAGGAGCAAAATTAAAATAAACACATTGTTATCCTCCACAATATCCAAAGGTTGAGAAGGGAGATTGAAGGAGGTAACCTCAAACCACTTACATTTCAATAGTTAGTGTTGCTAAACCAGAGAGGATCTCTCTATGAATTCACATCCAATGATGACTGGAATGGGAAAAGATGTTAGGCTTGGGTAGGGTTTTGAAAGTTTAGGTTTTGATCTTGGATAAGGGAGAAGAACCAGGTAGCTAGGTTAAAGGATCAAAGGGTTACATCAAGAAAGATATGGACGAGCAAGGTAGCAATAATTCTATGATGGATTTTGGGTTTTTCGATGTAGTGTAGTGTTTATAAGAAACAAAGGGTCTTAATGAGCATGTCCACCATGAATTCATTAAGCAAGAAGGAAAATAACACACAATGATATTCCCATCAAACCAGAGATTTATGCAAAGAATTATGCTTATAAACCTTAAGGAAAACCATTGAAGAACTGATGAATGTAAAGAGAAGATGAATATCTTTCATATAAAGCTATAACAGAGAAAAAAAAACATCACAAACTTACTACACATGAACTCCTAGATAATAGCTGCAAATTGTATCCTTTGATTTCTAGAAAATGTCCAAGTACAAGCTACAGTAATTCTCTCCTCTGATGTCCAACCTGCTCTATGACTGAGAAAATGATACATATAGACCAAAAAAACATATCTCTGCTCTCAGGGGCCGAATCCACGAGTCTAGGTACTACTACATGAGGCATTCCAACCAAACCCTAATGTCTAGGGAGGTTAAAACAACTCCTCCAATTAAACTTTGACTCAAACCATTGTCATAAATGAGGCTAAATTTACATAAAAGAAAATTTAACAAGACTAATCACTCACTATTACATCATATTTACATTAGGATTAGTCAATTATACCATAGAAATTTGAATCCAACTGACCAAACTGGAGAAAAACTACCACAGGAAAAAATGCAACGAATTTATGAGAAAACGCAGTGAAACTACAGAAAACGTTGCGAATTTTGAAAAATTGGTTTTCGAAGGCCTTCTTGGAGTCAAAATTCTGATCTTGATGGCTCTTCGTAAATATGAGGATTTATGTTACAAGATGGACTCTTCAAGAGCTGAAAAAGGCCACTTCTAGCCCCTCAAAATTGCATTCTCCCACAGGTACTCTGGAAAACGCAATGTGGTCTTCAGGAGGGTGGTAGAAAGGTGGTTTTTAGGTGGTTTTTGGAATTTTTCACATGTCAAATATTTCTAAAAGTATGTTCCCCTCAGGTTAAAAATGATGCATGAACCATGACAAATCTAAATATCTAAGCAAAAATTGAATTGGAGCTCTGCAACAAAAGCGCAGCGTGGAGCACACTACGTTTTTGTCTCCATGACTATGTTAAAATATGAAAAAACTCTCAAAAAACTAAAATTTCTCCAAAAATCTTCAAAATTGGTTTGTGAGGTCCTCAAGTGCTATGCTATGCTATGAGGGAGGAATCGAAGAAGAAATTCCAACTTTACTTTCCATTTTTGCTTGATTAGGGTTTCATTGAGTTTCTCCTTTAACTACTTGACCTTAACCCTAACAACCTAATTCCTTGTGTAATAATGCATGACCATGTGTCCGTATAGCCTATTGTCTCTGTTAAACCTCTTGAGAAGGTTCTTTGAATGACAATTCACCTTGTCAAGCCAAAATTATCTATCCTCATTTATTTTTGTTGCAATTAGGTCAACTGAAGTCATCTACTCCTTTGGTTCTTGAAGTGCTCTTTTGAGGTTTCTGGTCCTTGGCCTTTTCCTTGTTACCTATTCCTGATGTTCCACTAAATCCTCTGCATCCATCATTGCCTTTCCCTTTGTATAATCTTTTCCAATATAAACCTCATGCTTTTCCAAAATAAGTCGTTTTACCGTCAACTGTTGATTCTCCTGCTCTAGGAATGAAATCATGAATTTTGCCTTTGATAAACTGTCCTTGAGCCTTTCTATCTCAGCATATTTCTCCATGATGACCTACTCCATTGTCTTATGCTCCTCATTAGCCTTCAAATTAGCCATGTCAGGGTCAATATGAAATGTTTCCTTATGCTGTGATGGTGCTTCATTATGTGATTGTGATCCATACTTTGCTGGTGCTGCTGATGTAAGCTTGGCCCCTTCCACAAGATGTTGAGTAAACACAAGCATCCTTCCTTTTTTATATGTCTGAGTTACTTCAGGCCTAGGTATCCTCTCAACTGTAGGTCTGCTAGATGAGCTACCTTTCACATGCTTAGGTGGTGCTGATGATGTACTAGGGCTTATAGTTTGACTAGTAAAAGACAATAGAACATTTGACTGAATGAAATTTTCCCAAGTGATATTATTTTGCGTCAGATGATGCAATACAATAACCTGGATGAGAGAATGGTGGAAAAGGCTCTTTTCATGGTCACTTTGTCTATACTGCACCTTTTCTGCTAGCCAGAATTTTGTAGATGTAGTAGGCTAGGTTTAGTGGCTTTACCCCTATGAAATGCATGAGCAATATAACATGGTATTTGTACAATCTTGAGAGTTTTCCTTCACATGTAAAGTATTTCATTATAACCTTCATCAATGGAGCAGAGTTTTCAAGGAGTTGTACAAAAGGAAAAACGTTTTTAATAATATGATTGTATTGGCCTTTGATGAAAGGTTGATAGTTTTGTAGACCCAAATCTAAGTTATTAAACCATTTTTCTTCATTGTTGGGTATCCCTGTGGCTGTTGTATGATGTTAGTTGAAATAGTGAAAGTAACACCTGCAATAATAACCTTATCTCTCAAATGAGTGGCAAACAAACTAGTTAATTTGTCATGGTATTTGACTCTTTGAACTAACTCACAAAACCCTAAACACTCAACATTCTCAAAGCACTGCTTGGACATTGGGGAAGACATCAGCTCCTTTACGTTTAATGGTTCATATCTCAAGATTTGTCTTCCTTTGTTATAGGATTTCTTCTCCTCCTCCTTTTTGGTTGTGAGCAAGTGAAACCCTAACTAGAAAAACATGGGATTCGGATAAGGGGATAAGATGGAGGTTTAGGGAAGGGGAAAGGGGTTAGGAAAATTTAAGGAGATGAGTAGGACTGTTAGGGATGTTTAGGAAGTGGAATGGGGGAAATGAGTAGAGGGCCTGGTCTAGAGAATTAAAACACGATCAAACTAGTGAAACACAAAAACGTAGTGAAAGGAGTGATATAGGTTTGCAACTTGAAAAAAAAGGAAATAAGCTTATGGCGAGGTGGAGAGTGTTTAACTTAATTTCACAAGGTTGCTGGAGAATTGAACTACTGTAAAACTCTTTCAGAACAGGTGATAGGGTTGGAACAAAGAAAACATAGTGAAAATTTGATATAATGCAACGAAATTGTTAAAATGCGACAAATTTTTGAGAAAATGCAGTGAAACAATTTAGATGGCTGTTGGGAGTGTTTTTGCCTCCAAAAATGCTGACGAAATGTATTTGGGTGAAAGAGAGCTTCTTTAGTAATGAATATAAGAGAGAGAGGTGGAAAGAAGTGGTCTTTATAGCTTGTGGAACTCAATTTTATAATGGTAGGGTGGCCCACCATACATTTTCATTTTGTTTTGGAATAAACTATGTAGCCTTGGAAATTTCATATGCAACTTTAGAAAATAAACTTATTACATCACTTTGAAATGAAGTTACACTTTATAACAAAACCTTTTGAGAAAAACCTTATCACTACTCCTTCATTTCCCGGTTTTCTGAATGGCATGACAATTTTGATGACTCTAACCCTAATAACCTAATGGTGACACTGAGCTAAATGAAGACCATGGAAATGACTATGATGATAATAATTATCTTTCAGTGATGGCACATCTAGCTGAGTGATGGAAGTGACCAAAACATGAATATTTTAAAGGAGCAGTAATAAACCTAGACACACTAGCGAGTGACCAAAATTTATTCTAAAAACCTAATGAAATGATAAAATTTGATTTAAAACCCTAATACAAACCTTGTAAGAGCATATTTGATCACCGGTGATTAGCGGGACTAACAAACACTAATACATATCAGCCATCAAAATCCATATATACACCAATACATTTACACATGAAAACCAATGGAATGAATTTCTCATTAATCAATGCAATGAACCGACTAGACATGGGACTACCATATTACACTCGAGCATAGATTGGTTGAGTCAAGTGTATCTTCAGATAATCACCCCCGTGCCATATTCCAAGAATGAATGTGGGACTCATAGAACACATAAAAAAACTAATCAATGTGGATGCCACCAGAGTTCTCCACCCATACCGGGAATTTGAGTGCCTCCTAGTCTCTCAGGCTTTACCGTGCATCTATAGTTTGATCCATGGATCACTAGGCCCTACACCGAGACATACTCTCCAGGCTTTATCGTTCATTCTATCCCAGAATCACTAGGCCCAATAGAGAGAAAATCCACCTCTTTGCTTTACCATATATCCCACCATTCACCGGAAAGGATTCCTAGGCTCACCGAGGCACACAATATTTCTTTACCGCAACCCATAGTCTAGTTTAGGGGTTACTAGGCCAGTGGCTTTATGCATCCTCAGTCTGGTTCAGGGACCACTACTGCCATGTGTTTATCAATTCAGAGATCTACCTCACTTAACTTTGAATCCAATTCAGCCATCCCACACAAACCGCATGAGAGAAACCATCTCATAAAAGCTATCAATAAATAGCAAGGCTAGGATGAAAGTACTGTCACACCTAGCAAAACCCATTCCATGGTAGAAAATAAACACATGCAATCCCATGCATTCCAAACCTAGTAAGGAAAATACACATGGAAGTTGATACCTACAATGAAGCTTTTTGTAGCTACTTGATCACACCTTTCCCTACTTGATCTTTGCCTCTTCTTGTCTTCTTTGCCTTTCTTTCTCCAATGCCAAAGTGCTCTAAGAAAACTCTATGTGTCTTAGTGTATGAGAGAGTATGAGAGAGAGAGAGAGAGAATAATGAGAGAGCTCCAAAGCTAAACTGACAAAAGGTTTCCAAGTGATCCTTAGAAGCCTTTTTATGAATGAGGCCTCTATTTTCTTCATTTTCCATTATTTTCCTCCATTTTCCTCCTCACATGCAATATGTGACCTTTCACCTCCTTTTTCTCCTAATTTCCATTATTTTCATAAATAATTGTGCCAAAATATCATTTTTCCTCTTTAATGCATTATCCATTGCCTTTGCCAATTTCCTTAGCTATAAACAACCAAAATGAACACCCCCTAGCATGTCTTGCCCAATATTCAGCTTCGAATAAGTGTCCCATTCATCCATGGTTATTGTTTTTAACTTTATTACATGGAATTTTCACCATGGATATCACACATGTGGTGGAAGCATCTTTAGTCACAACTATGTTAACTCCTAGATTCCCACTTATAAACTAGAGGGCTAAATATTGAACCAATTTTCATCAGGATAATGTTTAGTGTATGTTATGAAAGTCAATTTCCATGCAAGTTAGAGATGATTCTCATGGACTTAGAACAAATACATTATTTTTTAGTGCTTGGAGCCCATTTCAAAGTTAGAGACATTTCATAGACACTTTAATTAGTGTTTTGAGGAGATAGTTATTTTTGGTAGTTGGAGTTTAGAAGCTTGTAAGTTAGAGGTGATTGCATGTTCTAGATCATTGTGAAATCACGATTCTGATGAGATTTGTCAAGTAACATGCAAGTCATTGTTATTTTTAGCAATTGGATTTATGGGGCTTTCATGGTGATTTGAGCATGTAATGGGATTCTTTGCAAAAAGTTCAATCTAATGAGATTGATTATATTAACATGCAAGAATTTGATATTTTTAGTGGTGCCTACTTTTAGTTGTGTTATAATTAGTAGGGTTCTTCTAGGAGTTCTTAATACTTTTCCTCTTTTCCTATTTTTTAGGGGGGCTATTATTTGTGGCATGTGTATTTATATCAGGTGGTTTCCATGCAATATGACAAGTAGTAATAGTTGAAGGTGCCATGTGTAACCACCCCTTCCACATTTACCCAATTTCATCAGTCTGCCAAGGTAAACATGATACAAAGAGTTACTATGACATGAACTAACCTCCCAACTCCATTTAAGGAAGTGGGGCTTATAAACTGACCACAAACTAGCAATTCACAACATCCCTCAAGGCTAGATGACACTTAGGGACAAAGAGACTACCCCAAGTGACCAAACCTTGAGTTGGGGTTACAATTTTCATAAGTTAACCCCCAACTACATGCATGAGAAGGCCTCCATGTAGATGTAGGTCTCCAACTGCAGGCACAACATTTCCTGCATGCAGTTGTGACCCAACTTCCCCAGTCCAGAGGGTGCAGTCCCGATATCTGAGCCACATTTCCAGATCAACCTCTAGACCACTGCCCATAGCTTCGTAAGACCTCTCAATATCATAAATGACTTAACAACAAATCTAAACATTCAAACTTATAGGTAGAACTTGACCTAGACTTCCTAGAACATAACAAACATTTCGTCAAACACATGGAAAACATGTAAACTACAAGTCATTAATACATATCTGATCATAATAGTCTGAGATTTGTATAAGAATAACCAATAAGGCCTTATTCCCTCTCCACATGGCTGTAACAATACTTGTTAGTCCATGCATTCACCAACATTCATATATTCATCAAGCATTTCAAGAGCCATAGACAATATACATCATATAACCAACATATAATTAGCAAATAACCAACATAGAAACCATGGAAAGGTAGCCATAAGATATCCATCAGAATCAACGCATATGATCATAGATCATAATAGGAAAATACCTCATATTAACATGTGAAAATTCCAAACAATTCAGGGACTTCCACATACCACTCGACCATAGATTGGGTTCAACCAAATCTTTCTTTCAACCAATCACCCCCATGCCATATTCCAATCATGAATGTGAGATCTCATGGAATAAACTGAGACAAACCAAACCTGGGCTTCTAGAGGCCAAGCCACCTCAACCCTCAAACAATGATTCCACCCCATGGCTGGAGATCACTAACACCAACTAGATCAGTCTCTACCCAAGTTGTTTGGGGCTCTAGGAACTAGTAACTCAACCCATAACCTTCCAGAGCTCTAGAGAATTTTTTCAACCCCAACTATAAGGACTAGTAACTTAACCCACCAAGGGATCTATTGGGATGGGCTCCCCTTAGTCAGTTTTGGGGTTAATATAACCCAAGTTTTGATATATTTTTGTAACTAATGTAAAGTCTCAATGATTTGTGGATGCAAAGTGCATAGATGATTATGATCCAAAGGGATTTTAGCCCTTTGTTTATGTAAAGTTTGAGTCGGTTTTGAGATCTACCCATGGTCTGCGGACCATGGGATTGTATGAAAAAGGATATAAATAGGTGTTTCTTAGAGAGTCTAAGACATATCTTAGATGTAATGGCTCAATAAAAGAGTAGTGGTTCAAATAGGAGAAGAAAGGCTCTATATCTAAGTCTGCAGAGGCCTAGGTAGAGTTCACAGCTGAGTGTATGGACCCCTATAGCTAAGTGCGCAGGGTAGTTTTGAGTCTGTAATCCTGAATTGAAGATAAATAAAGAAAGTTATCGAAGAAATATTGTGTATATATTTTTATCTTTGTTTACTTCTGTTTATGATATATGTTGTTGATGAATAATGTGTTTATGGAATATTGATCTAATTTTGCGCGATTCTCTTGAATAAGTCTTAATAAATGTACGCAATGCATGTTAAGTACTTTCACGAAGACTGTGATGAATTTTGTTCTGTTTACAAAGTAACTTAAGTAGATCTGTGTGAAACCTAATTTATGACTATTCTCTGATGTGTGTAAGTGGATAAATTGACTAATAAAGGTTCGCAAAGACCGGTCGTAGACCTTCGTGAAGGTCTAAAATCCATTTTGACGGAGTTGCAGTAATGTGCCCTAAGGGAGTATTGATCTATGCGAAGGTAGATCTGAGGTGCTAAAAGACATCACACTTGTCTTTGGATGCAGAAACATGGTTCTTGCGTCCCCCCATACTTCCTCGGGTGAAAATGCATCCTGCGTTACGTGGGTTGATGTCGAAAGGGCCAGTAGTTTTGGGATTTATTGGTTGGCACAACTAACTCTAAACTTGGGTCAGGACCCCCTAAGCCAACAAATGGTTCTGTTGCTGGGACCAAGATCTGCTTAAAAGAGATGTGTGATGTCACATCACTAGAACCCGACCAAGAAAGAAATTGAAAAGTGGTTGGATTGGAAAATTCATGAGTTTATGGTGCAAGAAAATAAAAATCCGTGCCTATCAAAGGAAGAATGGTTGAACATGTATCTGTATACAAAAATACATGAGATATTCTTTTGCACCTTTCCCATTGAACTGTACAAGTGGTTAGCTAAATTGACAGCGATCCAAGGAAGGTGGAAGCTTGATAATCCTATAGTGTGTACTCCTAAATTAGTGCGATGATTAGAAGCCTTTGAAAACTAGACTGCACAGGCTGTTGATCATTGGCTCGATCAAATTTTGGGAGGATTTGTTATATAATTCGTATTTGATACCTCAATCAGCTATAGTGAAGCAGAGAAGTGATTTTTCAAAGTACCACAAGTTAAGTATTTAAGATCTTTGAATACCTGGATTAAAATGCTATTGTGTGAAAAACGGGCTATGCCATTATCTTGATGTTTGGAGCTACGCAAAGTGGACAATTCTTTAGAAATCGTGAAGGATCAAGACCGGCGTATAGTCCCTTGATTGGACCTCCTGTAAGTGATGATGAAGGGGAAAAAAGAACTCCGCCGTGAGGCGCTGTTCAACTAATCACTCAGGGGATCCCTCGAGTAAATCACCCATCCACTCCACTCCACCTCCACCTCCACCGCATACACCTTCGTCCACACCTCCACCTCTACTAGCTCCATTCAACATGGCGAACACTATGAAGTTGTCGATTTTCAGGGGAATTGGGAGTGAAGATATAAAGCAGTTCTAGTTTGTTGCTAATGTTGTTTGGACAACATAACATATTACTGATGATAATATAAAGAAGGCACAATTTGTTACTTCTTTTCAGGATCGTGTGTTCACTTGGTATATTAAGTATTGTTATGATAATCCTCTGGCATTGCTGGCAGAGACTAGGGTAGCCCTAAACAAGGAGTTTAGTAAGCCAAAGTCTGATTCACGGTCGTTAGTTGGGTTTAAGGAAATCATGATGAGGATCGATGAGAGGCCTTGGGAATTAGATCAAAGGTTGAAATGTCAAATTCGAGATGCTAACATGCAGCTCACAGATGGTCAGCATCACGAATGGTTTATAGCTTCATTTTTGCCCCATATAAGAATTTCTCCATCGCAACAGAAGATAGGAATGCAGGTAGAATCCTTGGAAATCATGATGAAGTTGCATGCAATGGCTATTCAAGATGTGACCTTGGGGGTACATCAGATTCACTCTTAGTTACAGAGCCTCTACTTAGAATTGCAGAGCTTGAAGAAATATAGGGAGATTAAACAAAATGTGTGCATGGAAGTCTAGTGTCTGAAATGCAAGACCGAGGGGCATGATAAAGACCATTGTCCTGTATTCGTGAATTATATTATAGGAGGGGAACCAATTCCCCTAAAGCTAGAAGCCCTAGTAGGGCCGAGCATGGGGGCTATGCTATGGTGCACCATTCGTTAGGTTGATAAACAACACACAACAGATAATTGTCATTTACTTCATATGTTCATCTAGGCACACGAGCAATTATTCTGTAAATTCTACAGATATGTGGGCCATGATGAGCACCACTATTGAAGCTATGAGCTAATGATGGAAAGAATGCCTACATACCATATGCAAGTAGAAAATTGGCCTCTAGATTAGGGCG
>APFE030389189.1:159161-170615 GCA_000404065.3 Pinus taeda
GTGCAATGTTAACACAGGCTAGTGAAGGAGAAATGGACCATACTATAGCCTTTGCGAGTAGGAAATTATCTAAGACCAAGAAGAATTACTCAATGACTGAGTGTGAAGGATTGGCCATGGTGTATGTGCTATAGAACTTCAGGCACTATCTGTTAGGAAGGAATTTCAAAATGTACACAGATCATTATTTCTTGAAATACCTGGTCAATAAGCCTGTGTTGGGGGGTAAGATATGCATATGCTTGCTACTATTCCAGGAGTGTGACTTTGAAGTAATTGTGAAGCCAAGGAGGTTAAATGTAGGACCTGACCATCTACCACGAATCGAAACAGGAGAGGAGCCCAATACTATGGAGGAAGGGTTTCCAGATGGGCAACTCCTTGTGGTGCACGTAGCAGATAATCATTCTGCATACATTATTCACTTCTTGACTACGGAGATGGCACCATAAGGGTATACAAGTCAGCAAAAGAAGGAACTCGTAGTACGCCTGGCATATTTTTTAGTTTTTGTAGGAAATTTATATAAGATGAGTGCAAATGAAATATTGCAAAGATATGTACCATATTTTGAGAGAGATGGCATTCTCCTTGAAGCTCATGGAGGGGCTACAAGAGGACATTATGCAGGAAAGGTGACCACGAAGAAGATTTTGCGTGCAGGTCTATGGTGGCCAGCACTACACAAGGATTCCAAGGCATATTGTAAGGCATGTGATGTGTGTTAGAGAATGGGTAGACCATCATGAAGGGATGAATTTACATTACAACCTGAAGTATCTTTGCAGCCATTTGAAAAATGGGTGATTGATTTTGTTGTGCCAAATTAGCCCCTAGGAAAGAAAACTGGTGTGCGCTATATCATCACCGCGATGAAATATCTAATCGGATGGGAAGAGGCATATATGGTTAAGGATTATATAGGTGCTACAGTAGCAAACTTTTTGTTTGATTATATCTTAATCAGATTTGGCTGCTCGAAAGTGTTGATGAGCAACAAAGGTATGCACTTTGTGAACGAAACAATCAGTGCATTGACAAAAGAATTCAGGCTCTACCATCAGAAGAGTACACTATGTCACCCACAGGCCAATGGAATTGTTGAAGCCTTCAACAAGATTGTGGAGAACGCACTGATGAAGATCTACAACACGCGACAAAACGACAGGGATGTGTGCTTACCTGCAGTACTATGAGCATATAAGACTACTTGCAAGAAGCTAACAAGACAAACGTTGTTCAGATTGGTATATGGTATCAAAGTTGTAATGCCGATGGAGTATATTGTACGTAGTTTGTACATAACAGATCTCACAGGTATGGAAAATCATGAGGCCTTGGAAGAATAGCTTGCACAGCTGATGGAGCTCGAAGAGGATCAATTTTTAGCAACATTTCATCAGCAAGTACAGAAGGAACATGAAAAAGCATGGCACGATCGCCACATCAAAGTTTGCATGTTCAAGGTAAACGATATTGTCTTGTTATATGATAGTAAGTTCACTAAATTCCTGGGTAAACTTTATATGCATTGACTGGGGCCATATATTATCAAATAAAATACATATGGAGGTGCAGTTTAGCTCGCGAAGCTTAATGGAGAATCTTTTCTGAGAAGAGTGAATGGGAGTAGCTCGTAGTTGTATACAGGGGATCTTTTCAATGATTATATGGTGACAGGACAGTCGTAGTGCTCCAGGAAGTTACAAGGGAGCACGGGACTATAAACTACACTGCGAGGTTTGGAGGACTACGCAGCAAGTGGGTTGTGTGGAAAATAATGAAGTTGCAACCTAGGGAGCTACGCCATTGAGGGAGGTGCCACGTAGCACAACAGAAAAGTGACCATTGGAGTCACTATTCATGACTTGACAACCAGAAGACACTTAAGAGGAGTGGGCTGGCAGCATTTATGGCAGAAATATTTGAAGATTTGTAGCCAAAATAAAATTTATTGTCAAAATTTGGGGGCAACGGTCGGATTTGAATTCAAAACCCCCTATAAATTACACATGCTGGCCCAACAAAGAACATTTTGCAGCCTTAAAGTTATTGTTGAAATTTGTTGTTTGTCTCTTATGAGATGAGCATTTTGGGAGGAATTCCTAGCACACACAGACATTTCTCTTGAAGCTCGTGAGTTGTTTATGGAAAGGATCCCTGTCACCAACCCCACCGAAGCCATTAGTTCTGAAGTAATTGTATCTGACACTCCAGGACAAGATGTATCTAGTATAGAGGCTACGCCTGTGGTGCCCACAATGCCAAGGTCACCAAGGCTAAAACAGACCATGGCGAAAGCCAAACAACTTGTTACGAAAGGGAAGAAACTTGTAGAAAAGGAATAGAAGACAAAGTCGGTGCAGGTACGCGCTTCCCCAAGGAAGCATACCTCGACACCAACACATAAGAAATATAAGAAACCAGGGAAAGATAAGCAGAAGGTAGTGGACTTGGAGGTGGAAGAAGGCCAGGGAATAGAAGACATTGACGCCGAAGGAGTGGAACCTATAACGAAGTTACCTAGGTATATCCCTCTGAAAAATGGAACGACAAAGATAAAAAAGGACCCAAACTTTGAGAAGTTCACCATCTCCACACCCCTACTACCTGAGTAGGTCCTGTTTGAAGGTACTCAGCTTGCATGGATCCCATTGTTGAAGATGGAGGATTGGGACCTTGCATATCACGCTAAGTTCCCACACTTGGAAACAAAAAAATATATGAAGAGAGCTTATTATGAAGAGACAGGTGTTACAGAGCTAGAAACAGAGGAATGGGTCCGTGGTGTTGAGCAATCAGGGCCACTCAACTTCCTATGGATTCCACATTATCACTGCACCCCAATTAACACAATTTGTGTGTGCAAACTACTTACATTAGTGCATGATGGATGCCTATGTCTAGGAGGGCCTATACCCATCACATATATGCTCATTCACAGGATTATGCACATGTGATACAAAGGTCTAAACCCAACCAAAGAGTTTGGTAGAAAGACGGGGGAAAAGGACCTTGCAGAAAGAATGAAGAAAGATTACAAACTCGTAGAGAAGTCATGCAGGTATTCAATTTTATCTATATTAGATCCCGCATTTCAATTGGCCACTCAGATATTAGCAAAAGAGGTGATGAGGAAATGCCATGCAGATGAAGTTACGGAGCCCGTAGTGTCCCTAGCTACACAGTGTGTGAAGGGAGTGTAGTCAATTGGTCCATATACCTCTATCAGGAGTTCCTCGTGAATTGCCGAGAGGCCCAAGATGAAACCAAGTCATTTCACTACGCTCGGTTGTTGTTGTTGATTGTACTTGTCATGTGGGAATTGCTAGAGGATAGCCAATTTCCTCTACTTGAGGAAGGATTTCCAGAGGCAGTGTAATTCGCCTTGTTATGGGCTACCAAGGACCCCGCATGGATCATAGAGAAGAAAATATTTTGGGTCCTAATGGAATTGAGTCCACATTTCTATTAACCAACGTCCATGGTTGTCCCCAACCTTGTACATGCAACTATCAGCCTATGCAACATTCAAGGCTGACTTCCATAGGGTGTATATCCAAGTGAGGAAGGATCCAATGCAGAAGTGGCATGACTTTCCCTATATGGTAACAGAAATAGATGTAAAAAAGGTGGTAGAAAGATGGCCCATAGAGTGGGGCACCCCCTTAGTTCTAGTTGTCTGGCCAAGCATGGGTGTGGAGAGTGTTGTCATGAAGAAAAGGAAGGAGGCAGCTAAGCAGGCTACGTAGAAAAAGAAGGATGTTGTAGAAGGAACACACTGCTAAGGAGAAGGTAAAATAGGAGTAGCACAAGTCTCGGAAAGGTGACAAGTCACCTTCACCGGAAACAAAAACAGAAGATTTTATAGGACAAGGCGGTGGAGGCGAGGAATGGAAACTTACCCCCTTCATTTTGAAAAAGCATGAACTGGAACAACAAGGTGGCTCGTGGAAAAAGCAGAAAGCCTAGAAAACACACGTTGATCCGATGGTGTTAATGAAAGCGATCTTGATGAGAATGGTGATAAAGTCATGGAAATCGCAACAGAAGTACTGTAACAATTTGAACAAAACTACATGCAGACATTGGGAGGAGTTCATAAGGACCTCCAAGATTTGCAGCTCCAAGAAACCAAGATCCAAGAAGATGTTGGGAAGGTGAGCGACACACAAGACAGTTTGGCATGGGGTAAAAGTACAATCACAGAGATGTCCTAGCCACAGGATGTGAAGTTTTCCCATTGCATAAAGGTTCAATCCACGTAGAAACTGAGGAACAATGCGCCCTCCTTGACAAGGTCACAAAAATGGGAGTTGTGGAAGAGCTTCACATTAGGGAACAACGAGCAATCAGTGTTGTCAGTGAAATCAAAGTCAATAATCAACAACTATTCACTGAGAAGAGGTAGGTTCTGAAGGAGAAGGAGATGCTATAGGTGCACAACACACGATTGGAGTCAGTCATTGTAGAGGCATGTAGGAGACTGCTTGAGCTTGGTATCCCTGAGGATGCACAATAAGAAGCAAAGTTCAGAAAACTAGTTGTTGGTGTGTGCGAAGCCAAAACTAAGGTTAACCGAGTTCAGGTTGAACTCAACATGAAGATCACTGAGCTGCAATTAAAGTTGCATCCCAAAACTCCACCTGAGGTCCAGGAGCAATGCTGAGCCACGATAAAAGAAGGACTGGTAACCTTCAATGCCATCTTCGCTGAATATTCAACATTATTTGAACAAGAAATGGAGTTGGTGACAAATTTACATGAAGATCCAAACCTACAGACACTAAAAATAGAGCTCAGGGAGCTGCAACGATAGTACGATGAAGCTAGGGCAACAATACACTCCATGGCACTAACGCAACGCCTAGCCAAATTACAGGAGGGAAAATAACTCCTAACGCAAGTAGATGAAGCACAAAAGAAGGAGGCCTTGCTAAAGGCCAAGTTGCAGCCATGGTTGGAAAAGGCTTATCAAGTCATGACAACCATCTAGGATAAGCTTAAAGGCTTGCAACAGACACAATAGACACTAAGGTTGGCCACAGAAGGACAAGCTACAGACAAGTTAGTTGAATAAGTCAAGCAGGAAGTAACTCAGAATGTTGTCGAGGTCACAGTAATATAGGTAGAGCTTGGGGATCTTCGCAGTAAGATCGCAGCGCCAACCGAGTGACTTGAGGGATAGTCATGATCGTTGTGCTGGGATGGGGTCCCCTGGGTTAGTTTTGGGGTTAAGATAATGCAAGTTTTGATATATTTTTGTAACTAATGTAAAGTATCCATTATTTGTGGATGCGGAGCATGTAAATGATTAGGAGTCAAAGGAATTTTAGCCCCTTGTTTATGTAAAGTTTGAGTCAGTTTTGAGATTGACCGATGGTTCATGGACCATGGGATTATATGAAAAATGCTATAAATAGGTGTGTCTTAGAGAGTCTAAGGCAGATATTAGATGTAATGGGTCAATAGAAGAGAAGTGATAGTGCAAAGGAGTGGGTCATATAGGAGGAGAAAGGCTATGCAGTTGAGTGCACAGAGGCCTAGGTAGAGTCTGCAGCTGAGTGCACAGACCCCTATAGCTACATTTGAGTTCACATAATAGTTTTTAGTTTGTAATCCTGAATTGAAGATAAATAAAGAAAGTTACTGAAGAAATATTGTGTATATCTGTTTATCTCTGTTTACTTCTGTTTATGATATATGTTGTTGATGAATAATGTATTTATGGAATATTGATCTAATGATGTGGGATTCTCTTGAATAACTCTTAATAAATGTACACAATGCATGTTAAGTACTTTCGCAAAGACTGTGATGAATTCTATTATGTTTACTAAGTAACTTAAGTAGATCTGCGCAAACCCTAATTTAGGATTCTTCTTTGATGTGCGTAAGTGGATAAATTAACTAATAAATGTCCACAAAGACCAATCGTAGACCTTCATGAAGGTCTAAAAGCCATTTTGACAGAGTTGTAGCAATGTTCCCAAAGGGAGTATCGATCTACGTGAAGGTAGATCTGAGGCGCTAAAAGACATCACACTCGTCTCTGTATATAGAAACTTGGTTCTTGCATCCCCCATACTGCTTCAGGAGAGACCACATCCCACACTATGTGGGTTGTTGCCTAAAAGGCCAGTAGTGTATGTATTTGTTGGTTGGTGCAACTGACTTTGAACCTTAGTCAAGACCCCCTAAGCCAACAGGCTCCAAAGCATTTTTCCCAAACTAGGCTCTAGGACTAGTAACTCAACCAAGTTGTTCCAAGCCTTC
Source organism: Pinus taeda (assembly GCA_000404065.3). Taxonomy (NCBI): domain Eukaryota; kingdom Viridiplantae; phylum Streptophyta; class Pinopsida; order Pinales; family Pinaceae; genus Pinus; species Pinus taeda. The sequence continues at coordinate 165,438 of APFE030389189.1, forward strand.
CATAGCATTTGTTACAACCCACAACCATAAGTAATTATGAGCACAAAGCATAAAAAAATTTAGTGGAAAAACCCACAACACCACAACTATCGAGGAAATGGTAAGGCAAGGCTAAAACCACTGTCAATCCAGGCAATCCTCCTTGCCAATGACAACACATAACTATATAATTAAATGCATACACCATGCATCCATAAATCAACAAAGAAAACACACATGAAACCTATTACCTACAAAGCAATCCAACTGTAACCATTGATCCACCTGTTCCCTTATGCTTTCCTACTTTCCTTTTCCTTCTTACCCCAAATATGATGTATGCCAAAGTGATCCAAGAATTCTCTAAGTGTGTGAGAGTATGAGAGAATGAGAGAATATAAGAGAGCTCCAAGTTAAAACTAACAAAAAGCTAGCAATTGATACTTAGAAGCCTTTTCATCATTGAGGCCTCTACTTTCTTCATTTTTCCTTTAGTTTTCCTCACATGCAAATCTATGAACCTTCATCTCCCTTTTCTTCTGTCTCATTTATTTCATAAATAAAATGCCAATTATTGCAACTTTTCCTTTGCCAATTTCCATAGCCATTAATTAATCACTGGTGATACCCATCACTATGTTTGTCCCAACATTCATCTGGGAATATGTGTCCCATGACCTCTGTATTATATTTGTTTTTACGTGGGAAACTAACCAGGGGCCGTTACAAACCTCGTCCCCTTGGGGAAACATCATTCTTGGTGTTCTATGAAACCTATGACCAACAAACCACCAAAAAAAAACGTACTTCCCATGGAGCTTTATAACCTAGCTCATTGCAGTATTTACAATGGCCACTATTAAAACATGACAATCATACCCTTTACTGGAGCTTTATTACACAAATCATCATAATATTTACAATAACAACGACATATGCTTATGCACATTTGCTTTAAACAATAAATAATCATATTATATATGGAGAACCTAGCTCATTGCAGTATTTACAATGGCCATTGTTGAAAACTTGACAATCATACCCTTTAGTGGAGCTTTATAGCACAACTCATCATAATATCTACAATAACAACGACATATGCTTATGCACATTTGCTTTAAACAACAAATAATCATATTATATTTGGAGCTTTATAACCACAACCTGATACAACATTTATAGTAAGATACACATATATATGTATGCACATTTTCTCTAACCAGCAAATAAAAGGATATGATGCCCATATCAACAAAAAGGGAATCCAAAGGCTCACACCTCCACCCTCAAAGTAATATCAAGACTCACCTCCTTCCCAAGAAGTCCAAAATCAATGCCAAAGTCAAAGTATGTATCCAATTTCTAGCGCTACGATCCTTGCGCTACTTGTTCTCTTAGTGAATAGTTACTGACTCATTGTTTCAGGGAATACTCCCAATGTGCTTCTGATTCCATATGGAAATGTTAATTACCAAAAAAAATTCATTCACCTGTTAGATTCGGTCTAGTCAGTCCTCCGTCAAAGATCAAAACTCTTTATGCATTTCATATTTAGGTGTCCCGCTCCATTCTCCCAGCTTCATTCTGCTAGGGGCATGCCATAATCTGACGGAGAAGGTCATGATAGTCATTCCCCCTCATGTATGGATCTTGCCGGCTTAGGTCTTTTGTCAATAATCATCAAAGTCCATGACAGTCAAGGTCTGGTCCTTTAAAGGACAAAGGTCATTTTCGAGGTCTAGGCCTAGGAATTCATCAATTTGGTCTTTGAACATGTCTAGTAAAGCCATGCAAGCCAGAGTGAGGCCCTTACATAGTTATGGTTCAGAGAGTTTCATCATCATGTGGATAGACTTCGACTCTTCTTCAAAACTCCGTTTTGAAGAAAAGTCAAACAATGTCATTTATGACAAAATTTTCAAAAAAGTCGCCAGTTGATTTTTTCAGATGCAGTCATGGTTTCCATGGCCTAATGTCCTGTCGTGCAATCCTTACAAAGAGTGCTAACAATTTCATCATTTGAGCTAAAATTTCAAAGGGAAAGTGAAAACTAATGTGTTTTAAAGTCATTGAAAAAGTGCCAAAACATAACATTAGAAAAATGGGTTTTTGAAGAGGAAAAAATTAAACCCATCTCTTCCAAGGCTATATATACAATTTTTTATCAAAACCAAAGGCATTGTGCTATTACAAGCTTGGAGAAGCATTGTAAAGGTGTGAGTGTGCATTTGTGAGCATTTGAAGGAGTAGGAGGTAGTTTTAGAGGGCGCGGTGCATATACCCAGGAGCGCGGCGCACACAGAGGGCCCAGTGCACACGCAGCCTACCCAGAGTTCAATTTTTCTAAGGGCGCGATGCATACCCAGGGCATGGCGCACTGGGTTTTGCACACGGCGCATACAGACAAGGGCCCAAACAAGTGCCAATCACTTCCAAATTTTGGTGAAAACTATCAAATTGAGAGGTAGGCCTTATAACATCACTTGCTCATCAAATTTTGTCAATGATATGGTGTTTATTGAGATGTTTGAATGTCACGAAAATGCATAAAGTCAACCATAATAAATCACCAAGAAATTGATGGCTAGGGTTGTTAAAATGTGTTGTTAGTGCCAAGGTCTCATTCCACCCACCATTTTCCCCTCACCTATCATTTTCCCATCCTCCCTCTATCATTTTTCCTAAAACCCTTGCCCTAAATTACTACCAAACCCTCTCCCCTATCCCTCCACTATTTGGTCAACACAAAACCCCAAACCCTACCCTCTCAAAAACCCCAAACTCCTCCCACATCCCTAACAAATTTCTCCCTATAACCCCTATCCCCATTTCATCAATCCCTTCCTAATACTCCCTATTTCATTGTTCCCCTTGGTGACAGATATCACAAAGGCACCCAGCCTCACACCATCATCAAAGGGCAGCCTAATCACAGTCCACATTGAAGTCATGACATCACAGCATTCATCTGAGTATGAGATGGAGACACAGAGTAACTCATCCTCAGAAGAGCAGGCTCCCAGTAGACACCACAAGAGTGGCAAACATGTCAGGGATGAACCCACTACCCTCACCGAGTTACAAGCATGTCCTCTTACCATGTCATGCTTCCAACACCTATCATGTTTTGAATTTTGTAAAAGGGTGGCAAATGTTAGAGTTCATCATGAGTTGGCTTGTTTATTTGTGCTTCCTCTACATGGAGGTCAGTCTATCTTGGCCGGGGTCACTTTCACATTGACACCCGAAGCTATATCAGTGGCAACAGGTATACCAAATGTTGGAGAACAGTGGCATAAGAAGAAGAAGGTGGATAGGCAACACTATGAGTCTTACATCAAGGCCAAATTCTTGAATGAGCTCACAAGAGTCTTTCCCTTCAGATACTTGAAAGATGGGTATGCTTCACTCATGAGATTGATCATGAAATAATTCAGCTGTGAGGGGACGTTCTCTTGACTGTATGCCTATCACATCTAGTTTCTCATGCACTTCACTAGGGTGAGGATGACAAACCTCCCATTTTTCATATGTAGGAACATAGAGAGGATGAACACCTTCATGCTGCATAAGACCCCCCAACAGCAGCTTAACAATGTGTTTCACTTTGCTCTTATCCGGATTTTGGTAGATCATCAGTTGGGATTGTAGGGCATTGCTTGGGAGGACTTCATCTCCCGTGATTTCTTCAGCACATCACAAGTACTATCAGAGCCAGAGCAGGAGTTGGGTGGTCCTTCTCATCAGCATGAGCACCATGAGACCACTACCATGCCAGTTTTTGTTACATATCAGAGAGGCAGTAGGCAGTTGTTTGCAGCAGCAAAGCGAGTGTTATCTCCACCCAGGGTGGAAGGGGCCTCGATTCCGGCATCAGCGACACAGGTACTGGACAAGGGCAAGAAGCCCGTGCATGATGAGGGGCCATCAGGTGTGTAGGAGACCGATGTAATCCTCATTCAGGATGATGAGGCAGAGGCAGAAAATGCCAAACTTAGGATGACCATTCAGGAGGAGGACTCAGAGATCCAAGACTTGATACTCAATATGGAGAGGGCCAGATGGATCATCAAGTATATGGAGCAAAGGAACAAGTAGCTTGAGGACCAGCAGGCAATCATGGAGCTGCAAAGCATCCGTGAAAATCGACAAGCTGCCCAGCAGAGGAGGATCGAGCTCACTACCTTGGAGCAAGAGATCAACAACAACCATGAGTCTTGGTTAGAGTGGGTGAATCTACACCTAGAGAGACTGCTGGAGAAGGCCAATAGGGACAAAACCATATTGAGGAGGATGGCTTGTCATTACAGGGCACAGAACATGAGCGCAAAGGCCCGAATAAGGAGCTTGAAGGCCAAACTGAGTAGAGAAAGAAAAGAGGAAAAAGAGAAAGATCAGATTCAAATCTTGGCGGAAGCTTCTGTGGCCCAACATGGCGCCTCTTAGAGAACCTCCAACCCAAATTTCAAGAAATTTGGGACAAGTTTGGTCACATGGAAATTTTTTGGCACAAACACAGGTTTTTTCTCTATACGCGTCGTGCCACCGGCGCGACGTGTAGAATTGGGAGCTCCAAATGAGAAATGGTTTGCATTTTTGGATTCAACAGGAAAAATCATGACTAATGGCACTCGGGCAAGAAACTTGGGCATGATTTGAGTCTCCAGGAGGTCAAAAACACCCAAACAATGCCCTCACTGCCCCTATTTTGACACATAGGAAGCAGTCTTGGGAGAATGAAGATTTGGAGAGGTAAATGAACTCCAAATTCAAAAATTCCACTTGGGTTGGAAAGTAGATAGGACATTCTTTCCAACGAGCACACTTGGAAACATTTTTGACTCCTACAAGTGCCTCAAAACCGGCCTCAAAGTGGCGTAATGCATACACAAAAGGGCACAACGCATATAGAAAAAAAGGCCCAAAATGCCTCCGTTTTGCGAAATTTCGCTTCCCGACTTTTCATAAGTGGGCCCCCTCATCTATACTTCATTTTTTTGGCACCAAAGGTGGCTTTTAAATAATTTTCACTCCAGATGGGCATCTATCCAAGTGGCAAAGGAAAGGCAAAGGGTCACCCAAGCCATTTGTCATGTTTGTGGCGCTGCACCTGTAGCTGATGTTTGGCTCTCCACCTTCATTTTGTAATGATTCGAGTAACTCCCCAACCCTTGGGAGTTCTATCTCTTCATGGCACAT
>APFE030389189.1:170952-182309 GCA_000404065.3 Pinus taeda
ATGAAAGGAAGTGGCTCTGTTTCATGAGATTCATGTGGTTGTGAGTGTAGCAAATGTGTCTCTTATGTTTCATATGTATCTTGTTGTGTTTCATAGTTCATTTCATATTCATTTCCAGTGAATTTTTCTGAGTTAGCTAAGGTAGAATTCAATTTTATTGCTCTACCTGTGGGAAAATTTCATGTTCAGTGTTCATTCTTCTATTGAAAAGGATTCATGTTGTCCATGCCCTTTTCACTCTCTTAATCAATCTCTCCATTCCACACTATCTTAAACTAAATTGCTATGCTTTCCGCCTACCTTGCCTCACAAAGTAATCTGTGCCTTTGTATTAAGTTCTTTGTTCTTTGAGGTCCATTGGTCCCATATCATCCCAGAAACACAGTGATTCATAAAAATCACTTCTTATGTCCATATTCGGTAGCCTAAGATAAATAGTTCACTGTAAGTCATCTCAGGCCTTTTCACTTATCTATCCACTGAGTGTGACTCGGAGAGAGCCCTCTCCTATTCTGGTAGGTCTAGCTACCAGACTGAGCGTGGTTTATGGTTACCCTGGATTTTGCCTTCTTTTAGCCTACGACAGATTTAGTTGCTAACATAGTGGCGACTCCGCTGGGGAAACAAAATCAATCCCCTTACTTCTTAATAATTCTAAGCTTCCGGATGATAAGTTTAGGATTTGATAGGCTGAGTAAAGTTGGTTGTGTCTTTTGATTTTTCTCAATAGCACGCTGGCTTCTAGAAGATACACCAGAGCTAATCCAGATCCTGACCCTCCGCTCATCTACAAAAATCCCAATTTGATTTCAATAATTCATCATCAAGAAAGCTCTATATCACCCATGCTCAAATCCCATTCATGCCTAGACATTTTTGAGTATATTGAAGAGCTAGAGTTTGATGAGCAGTTTGAATTATCGTTGTTCGAAACCAAGACCGAAAGAGCAGTTGACTCTACTGTCCACAATCCACAATTTCTTGTAGACTTGGAGACGGAAAGGGCTAACCGGTCTATTGATAACTACATAGTAGCTCAGCTTCAAACTCCAATTGCTAGCCCCTTAAAAATTGTGCACACTCCTCCAACACATCCGAGGACAAATCCACCAAGAGTGATGGCTTCTCGTTTTGCACCTCTTGTTTTGCCTCAAGTTTTAGATGATATGCCTGCTGATTACCAAAGTAAAATCCCATTTTTTGACGGAACTCCTAATGGAATTACTGCTCAGCAACATGTGGATAGAATGGCAGATTTCTATGAACTTCATGAGATCGATGTGGAGAATGTGGCAATGAGACTCTTTGTACAGACATTTGCAGGTGAAGTGAGGAAATGGTTTAGAGGTTTGCCGCCTGATCGTATTGCTACCTTGGATGACATACAAAGACAATTTTTAAACCGCTGGGAAGTGAAGAAGAATCCTCTTCAAATTCTAGCCGAATATGAGCAAATCAAAAGAAACGCTGGTGAGTCAATCCAAGATTATTGCACTAGATTCAATACAGTTTATAATGAGATACTAGATAATCTAAGGCCACATGTGGGACTAGCTATGTTGAAGTTCTCGGATGGTTTTGATGCTGACATGGCTTATCAATTGAGAGAAAGAGAACTGGCCACAATGGAAGACATGCAAAAGATAGCGGTCAACGTTGAAGAAAATCTATTGACCAAGAGAGCTAGAGCAAAAGCAGAGAAGAAGGTCACTGCAAAGGAAGAATCTTCCTCGGTAGATCAGCTACCTTGGAAGGTAGAGTAGATGCTTGAAAGAGTGAAACTTGACAAACCGGAGCCACAAGTTAGAAATCCTAACTTCCATGGCCAACAACAACCACAGTATAGAATAAGACAAAGAGATCAGCGAGCTCAAGAGCCGATTGCACAACAACCAGTACAGACACCTTTGTAGCAAAATTTTGTGCATGGACCAGAATAAGATGAAGATGGGAATGTAATAGGTGAAGAAAATCACCTCTTTACTCCTGATGATTTGCCTACTTATCTCACTGAAGAGGAGGAGTATGCAGAGAATTCAGTTGCACACAAAGATGTAGATTTCATTCTAGCAAGCGACACTGGCTTGGAGGAGGAATCATATGAATACCAAAGAGGCTACATGAATGCTTTTTCCACCCAATAGCAGTGATATTCACTTAGAAACAGAGATGTGCCAGTCAGACCCATTCATAAAAACAAGGATGTTGAAGCGTCAAAGAATGATTCAACAATTACACAAAGGAAAGGAAAGGAGGCGGTTGATCCAGAGAGTAGCAAATCAACATTAGTAGAACCATCACATCAACAAGTTGCATCGAAAGAAAGGAGAGGAAGGAAATCCCAGTCAAAGAGGTAGAAAAGATTCCCGCTTTCAATTTAGAGAATGAGATTTCTAAATTAAAGATATCCATCCCCTTGACTGAAATATTGAAGAACAACAGTTATAAAGGACAAGTATCTAAAATGTTGAATTTAGACCCGATGTCCGACATGGTGAATGTTGAAGATGATCAACCTGAAATGATTTTTGGGCCAACATCAAATGGTGAGTCTCCTGATAGTGATGTGCCACCTTTTTAAATCAGTTTAAGGTTGCACAATTTTGTGTTACATAACGCCATGTTCGATTCCGGAGCTTCTCACAATCTCACGCCCAAGGCAATCATGGATAAGCTTGGTTTGGACATCACCCGGCAATATCATGATCTCTATTTGTTTGATTCCAGTAGAGTAAGATGTATAGGTCTCATAAAATACTTGGTTGTGAGTTTGGATCAACTCCCAATGAAGAATGTTTTAAAGGATGTTGTGGTAGCAGACATTCCTCCAAGGTTTGGCATGCTTCTTTCCAGGTCTTGGGTAGCGAAACTAAAAGGGACAGTACAGCTAGATTTCTCCTATGCAACGATTCTAGTATTTGGACAAATGAGGAAATTGTATCGGGAACAAAAAATGAAGTACATGATCACAAGCAAGGAGAAACCAATAAATCATCCTATTAACTATGTACATACAGATTTAGAGTCTTTTGTTTTGTATTCAGATAGTTTAAATGATATAGATAGTCAGTTGGTAGAAGCAGATGATATTCCAGAAATAACAGAAAATTTCAGAGAAGTTTTGAAGAAAGAAGAGCAAGAACAACAGAACACTGTTGGGAAATTAGTTGAAAGCAATGGACAGCAAGCAGACAAGGCACAACAAACAGATTTCCAGCACTTGCAAGAGGAGGAAGAAGGTTTGTGGACCATGGATTTCGATGGAGCACTGGGAAATGATGGCGCTGGAATTGGAATTTGGGTACGCAGCCCTTTCTCCGCCCCAAACAAAGTCCCCAGTAACATGCAGGTATGCTCTTACAAGTTGGCTTTTGAATGTTCAAATAATGAAGCTGAGTATGAAGCTCTAATTGCTGGCCTAAAGATTCTAAGAAAGCTGAATGCTAAGAGGATTTCAGTATATGTCGACTCCGAATTGGTTATGAAGTAGGTCAGAGGCGAATATCAAGCAAAGCATCCCAGGATGCGGGCCTACCGTAATGCAGTCCTAGACATTTTAAAATTATTTTTAGAATACACCTTGACATGTGTGCCTTGGATAAAAAATAGTATTGCTGATGCTCTTGCTAAGGCAGCGAGTAGTTTGAAAATCCCAATGAACTCTAGCAACAAATTTGAAATTCATGTCAAGCATTGTCCAACCGTTCCAGACAATCAGAGATATTGGCAAGTGTTCCAAGATGACGAGGAGATCAATGATTTTCTTCAAAGCAAAGACAAGTTCAAAGAGACCTCAATTGATGAGGAAAATGATGATGGCAAAGGTAATGGTACAGATGAAATGCAGATCAATGAAATGGACGTGTTGCAGCTAAAGAATAACGTTATTCCCAAAGGCTTGATACCTCTAGAAGAACTCTTTGATCAAGATGATGTAGCCCGCAATCCAACATTGCAGCCAACAGAGAAGGGTGTGGAAGAGGTCAATATCGGGACAGCTACAAATCCTAAATTGGTAAAATTGTCCAAAGCATTGCTGCCAAAGATCAAGGACAAATATATCAGTTTGATGTCTTCATTTGCAGATGTGTTTGTTTGGGACTATTCCGACTTAAAGACATACGACACCAATATAATTCAGCACACTATACCCATCAAGCCCAATCAAAAACCATTCAAACAGAAGTTGAGAAGGCTAAATCCAAAGTTTCTGCCATTTATTGAAAAGGAGATCAACACTTTGTACAAATCAGGGATCATTGTGCCATTCAGATTTTCTGATTGGATCTCCAACTTGGTGCCCGTAAGGAAGAAGACAGGTGAGATTCGCTTATGCATTGATTTCAAAAATCTTAACAAAGTTTCATTGAAGGACAAATATCCACTACCCAAAATGGACCATATACTTCAGCGAGTAGTGGGAGCATCTCGTATGTCATTGCTTGATGGTTATTCCGGATATAACCAAGTTTCTGTCCATAAGGATGACCGAGACAAGATAACATTCACCACTCCATGGGGAACCTTTCATTACGTGAAAATGCCCTTCGGTTTGAAGAATGCGGGTGCCACATTTCAGCGTGCTATGGACTTGGATTTTGCAAATGAGAAGGATGTCTTTTTGGTGGTGTATTTGGATGATTTGACGGTTTTTTCTAAATCTGATGAAGAGCACATGTACCATCTTAAAATTGTCTTCCTAAAGTGCAGAAAATATGCCTTGTCGTTGAATCCAAAGAAGAGTTTGTTTGCCATGGAAGAAGGAAAAATACTCGGGCACATTATCTCAAGGATGGCATCCGTATTGACCCAACACGTGTGCAAGCAATTCAGCAAATCGATCTGCCCCGGAATAAAAAGGAGCTACAATCATTCAATGGTAAGATGAACTTCCTACACCGCTTTGTACCCAATCTTGTTGAGCATCTAAGAGAGATGACAAACATGCTTAAGAAGGATAGCCAAGTGAAATGGACGGAAGAGGCTGTAAAATATTTCAATTTGATCAAATTGGCTCTTTCCTCAGCACCAGTTCTAGTCAGCCCGGACTACACTCAGGATTTCATATTGTTTTCATTTGCTTCGGAGCATACTATGGTAGCGGTATTATTGCAGAAGAGAGATGATCATGAAAGACCCATTGCATTTTTCATCAAAGCTATAAGAGATGCAGCTTTAAAGTACAACATAATTGAGAAGCAAGCCCTTGCACTTGTGAAGGCATTGAAAGATTTATGGGTATATATTCTACATTCTCACACTCTAGCCTATGTTCCTAACACTGATGTAAAAGATGTTTTAATGCAGACTGATCCGGAAGGAAGAAGAGGCAAGTGGATTGCAGCCTTGCTGGAATATGACGTGGAAATAAAGCCCACAAAGTTGGTGAAAGGACAGGGATTAGCGAAGCTAATGGCTGAATCAAACTTGCATGCCTTGGACATAAATCTGATCACTGCTATGTTCGATGAGAATGAGGAAGAATCGTCAATTCAGGTATTGGAAATGTTTACTCTTTCTCCATGGTACTCAGACATCATATATGTGCTCAAAAATTTGTCACCACTGCCTGGAATGACTAGAAACAAAGTGAGAACACTCAAGTTGAAGGCTGCCAAGTTTTGCATTCTTAATTCAACACTGTATTGGAAAGATCCCAGCGGCATTTTGTTAAATTGTTTGGTGGAAAAGGAAGCAAAGCAAGTCATGGAGGACTGCCACCAAGGAGACTTTGGTGGTCACCTTTTTTGGAAGTCAACAACAAACAAAATTTTGAGAGCAGGGTGCTATTGGCCGACATTGTTTGCTGATGTATATAAGATGGTCAAGCGCTGTCATAAGCGTCAGATTTTCGAAGGAAAGCGGAAGTTACAGCCTCTACCACTCAAGCCCATAGAGGTCAGTGCACTTTTTTAGCAATTGGGGTTGGATTTCATTGGCGAAATTCATCCCGCTTCTTCCGGACAGCATAGATGGATCCTCACCGCCACAGATTACTTCAAAAAATGGATTGAGGTGATTCCCACCAGACAAGCTACAAATGCGGTAATCAATTCATTCCTTGAAAATAACATCTTGTCTCGCTTTGGTTCTCCGAATAAGCTAATCACTGATAACACAACAACTTTCAAATCAAAAAGGATGGTAGAGTTTTGTCATAAATATCACATCATTTTGGTTCACTCAACTGCCTATCATCCGCAAGGCAATGGATTGGTAGAATCTTCAAACAAATCATTGGTCAATATAATCAAGAAGCTGCTGGAAATAAACAAGAAGAGCTGGCATAAGAGGTTGGTAAATGCGCTTTGGGAAAATCAGGTCAGCCAGAAGAAATCCATAGGTACGTCATCGTTTGAGCTTGTTTATGGAGTTGATACAGTATTTCCTTCCTCTCTCGCTGCCCCGGTTGTCAAACTTCTTCAAGAGGCCAGCAGTGAAGAAGATCCCATGCAGAGAAGGCTGAATCAAATTGTCCACTTGCAGTAGATCAAAGAAGAAGTCTTCAAGAACACATCCAAATTGCGGGAGAAAATCAAGAAAATTTATGACAGAAAGGCAAAGGTGGACAAATTTTCAGGTGGATGACGCGGTGCTGAAGTGGGATGCAAGGAATGAGGAGAAAGGCAAGCATGGTAAGTTTGAGAACCTCTAGAAAGGTCCTTTCAAGATTGCAGCATATTGGGGGCAGAATGCCTTTCTTCTGAAGGAAATAAACGGAGAAGATTGTCCAGGAGGGCCGCTCAATGGTCGGCTGCTCAAGCGGTACGATTTCTAAGTTATTAGCAATGCTTCCACTGTCACTGTAAATACCATTTTATTTCAGTTTCGTTAGAGTTGTTCAAGCTAGCCTTTAAGTCATTTCAATGTCAAGTTTGAGTCAGTTTTTTGGTCATTTCAGTTTCATAAATGAGTTAGAGTCCTGTATTATTTATCAAAATGATGACTCCATAGCCTAATGGATGAAGGCACTGTCTAGCTCTTCTAGAGATCTTCTATTCTTGACACCTCCAAGGAGCTACCATCCCCCATTGGAGCCAATGTTAGAGTCGGTCTGGTCATTCCTCCGTCAGAGATCAAAACTCTTTATGCATTTCATGTTTAGGTGTCCCGCTCCATTCTCCCAGCTGCATTCTGCTAGGGGCATGCTATAATCTGATGGAGAAGTTCATGATAGTCATTCCCCCTCATGTCTGGCTCCTGCTAGCTCAGGTCTTTTGTCAATAATCATCAAAGTCCATGACAGTCAAGGTCTGGTCCTTTAAAGGACAAAGGTCATTTTCGAGGTCTAGGCCTAGGAATTCATCAATTTGGTCTTTGAACATGTCCAGTAAAGCCATGCAGGCCAGAGTGAGGCCCTTACACAGTTATGGTTTAGAGAGTTTCATCGTCATGTAGATAGACTTCGACTCTTCTTCAAAACTCTGTTTTGAAGAAAAGTCAAACAGTGTCATTTATGAAAAAATTTTCAAAAAAGTCGCCAGTTGATTTTTTCAGATGCAGTCATGGTTTTCGTGGCCTAATGTCCTGTCGTGAAATCCCTGCAAAGAGTGCTGAAAATTTCATCATTTGAGCTAATATTTCAAAGGGAAAGTGAAAATCAGTGTGTTTTAAAGTCATTGAAAAAGTGCCAAAACATAACATTAGAAAAATGGGTTTTTGAAGAGGAAAAAATTAAACCCATCTCTTCCAAGGCTATATATAATTTCTTTTTATCAAAACCAAAGGTATTGTGCTATTACAAGCCTTGGAGAAGCATTGTAAAGGTGTGAGTGTGCATTTGTGAGCGTTTGAAGGAGTTGGAGGCAGTTTTAGAGGGCGCGACGCATATACCTAGTAGCACGGCGCACACAGAGGGCGCGGCGCACATGCAGCCTGCCCACAGTTCAATTTTTCTAAGGGTGCGATGCATACCCACGGCGTCGCGCACTGTTCTTTGCGCGCGACGCATACAGACAAGGGCCCAAACAAGTGCCAATCACTTCCAAATTTTGCTGAAGCCTATCAAATTGAGAGGTAAGCCTTATAACATCACTTGCTCATCAAATTTTGTCAATGATATGGTGTTTATTGAGATGTTTGAATGTCACCAAAATTCATAACGTCAACCATAAGAAATATCCAAGAAATTGATGGCTAGGGTTGTTAAAATGTGTTGTTAGTGCCAAGGTCTCATTCCACCCACCATTTTCCCCTCACCTATCATTTTCCCATCCTCCCTCTATCATTTTTCCTAAAACCCCTGCCTTAAATTACTAACAAACCCTCTCCCCTATCCCTCCACTATTTGGTCAACACAAAACCCCAAACCCTACCCTCTCAAAAACCCCAAACTCCTTCCACATCCCTAACAAATTTCTCCCTATAAACCCTATCCCCATTTCATCACTCCCTTCCTAATACTCCCTGTTTCATTGTTCCCCTTGGTGAAAGATATCACAAAGGCACCCAACCTCACACTATCATCAAAGGGCAGCCTAATCATAGTCCACATTGCAGTCATGACATCACAGCATTCGTCTGAGTATGAGATGGAGACACAGAGTGACTCATCCTTAGAAGAGAAGGCTCCCAGGAGACACCACAAGAGTGGCAAACATGTCAGGGATGAACACACTACCCTCACCGAGTTACAAGCATGTCCTCTTGCCATGTCATGCTTCCAGCACCTATCATGTTTTGAATTTTGTCAAAGGGTGGCAAATGTTAGATTTCATCATGAGTTGGCCCGTTTATTTGTGCTTCATCTACATGGAGGTGAGTCTATCTTGGCCGGGGTCACTTTCACATTGACACCCAAAGCTATATCAGTGGCAACAGGTATACCAAATGTTGGAGAACAGTGGGATAAGAAGAAGAAGGTGCATAGGAAACACTATGAGCCTTACATCAAGGCCAGATTCTTGAATGAGCTCACAAGAGTCTTTAGCTTCAGATACTTGAAAGATGAGTATGCTCCACTCATGAGATTGATCATGAAATACTTCAGCTGTGAGGGGAGGTTCTCTCGACTGTATGCCTATCACATTCGATTGCTCATGCACTTCACCAGGGTGAGTATTATGAACCTCCTGTTTTTCATATGCAGGAACATAGAGAGGATGAACACCTTCATGCTGCATAAGACCCCCCAACAGTAGCTTCACAGTGTGTTTCACTTTGCTCTTATCCAGATTTTGGTAGATCATCAGTTGGGATTGCAGGGCATTGCTTGGGAGGACTTCATCTCCCGTGATTTCTTCAGCACATCACAGGTACTTATCAGAGCCAGACAGAGTTGGTGGTCTTCTATAGCATAGCACCATGAGACCACTACCATGCCAGTTTTTGTTACATATCAGAGAGGCAGTAGGCACTTGTTTGCAGTAGCAAAGCGAGTGTTATCTCCACCCAGGGTGGAAGGGGCCTCACTTTCGGCATCAACGACACATGTACTGGACAGTGGAAAGAATCCCGTGCATGATGAGGGGCCATCAAGTGTGCATGAGACCGATGTCATCCTCATTCAGGATGATGAGGCAGAGGCAGAAAATGCCAAACTTAGGATGACCATTCAGGAGCAGGACTCGGAGATCCAAGACTTGATACTCAATATGGAGAGGGCTAGATGGATCATCAAGTATCTGGAGCAGAGGAACAAGCAACTTGAGGACCAGTAGGCAATCATGGAGCTACAAAGCATCCGTGAGAATCGACAAGCTTCCCAGCAGAGGAGGATCGAGCCCACTACCTTAGAGCAAGAGATCAACAACGACCGTGATTCTTGGTTAGAGTGGGTCAATCTACACCTAGAGAGACTGTTGGAGAAGGCCAATAGGGACAAAACCATATTGAGGAGGATGGCTTGTCATTACAGGGCACGGAAGATGAGCGCAAAGGCCCGAATAAGGAGCTTGAAGGCGAAACTGAGCAGAGCAACAAAAGAGGCAAAAGAGCAAGATCGGATTTGAATATTGGCAGAAGCTTCTATGGCCCAACATAGTGCCTCTTAGAGAACCTCCAGCCCAAATTTCAAGAAATTTGGGACAATTTGGTCACATGGGAAGTTTTTGGCACAAACACAGGTTTTTTCTCTATACAGGCCGAACCACCGGCGCGACACGTAGAATTGGGAGCTCCAAATGAGAAATGGTTTTCATTTTTGGATTCAGTAGGAAAAATCACAACTACTAGCACTCAAGCAAGAAACTTGGGCATGATTTGAGTCTCCGGGAGGTCAAAAACACCCAAAAAATGGCCTCACTGCCCCTATTTTGTCACACAGGAAGCAATATTGGAAGAATGAATATTTTGCGGGGCAAATGAACTCCAAATTCAAAAATTCCACTTGGGTTGGAAAGTAGATAGGACAGGCTTTCCAACGAGCACACTTGGGCACATTTTTGACTCCTACAAATGCCTCACAAATGGCCTCAAAGTGGCGCGACACATATAGGAAAAAATGTCCAAAATGCCTCTGTTTCGCGAAATTTCGTTTCCCGACTTTTCATAAGTGGAACCCCTCATCTACACTTCATTTTTTCGGTGCCAAAGGTGGATTTTAAATAATTTCCACTCCATATGGGCATCTATCCAAGTGGAAAAGGAAAGGCAAAGGGTCACCCAAGCCATTTGTCATGTTTGTGGCGCTGCACCTGTAGCTGATGTTTGGCTCTCCACCTTCATTTTGTAATGATTCGAGTAACTCCCCAACCCTTGGGCGTTCTATCTCTTCATGGCACATTCTATATATTATATGCAAACTATTTTCAAAGGGTTGGTTGGCTTGTAACTTTTGCGAGATTGTGGGAAAGAAACTCTGTTTCTGCATTGAATATATTTTACAGAGAATTAATGAAAGGCAGTGGCTCTGTTTCATGAGATTCATGTGGTTGTGAGTGTAGCAAATGTGTCTCTTATGTTTCATATGTATCTTGTTTTTTTTCATAGTTCATTTCATATTCATTTCCAATGAAGTTTTCTGAGTTAGCTAATGTAGAATTCAATTTTATTGCTCTGCCTGTGGGAAAATTTCACGTTCAGTGTTCATTCTTCTGTTGAAAAGGATTCATGTTGTCCATGCCCTTTTCACTCTCTTAATCAATATCTCCATTTCGCACTATCTTAAACTAAATTTCTAGGCTTTCCGCCTACCTTGCCTCACGAAGTAATTCGTGACTTTGTATTAAGTTCTCTGTTCTTTGAGGTCCATTGGTCCCATATCATCCCAAAAACACAGTCATTCGTAAAAATCACTTCTTATGTCCATATTCACTTACTAGCCTAAGATAAATAGTTCACTGTAAGTCATCTCAGGCCTTTTCGTTTATCTATCCACTGAGTGTGACTCGGAGAGAGCCCTCTCCTGTTCTGGTAGG